>JABJVR010005671.1:0-38418 GCA_025773905.1 Chitala chitala | reverse complement strand
CAGTTCAGTCTGTGATCCTGTACTTTAGAGGAATTACTCTTCTCCTGCATATCAGGAAATTCAGTTATATACTTGGTTAATTACCATCTTACCTGCTTACCATCTGTGGCAACACATGCTTTTATCCTGACAGGAATGCTGACAATGAAGATGAGCTGACTTTTAACCCTATAATAAATAAAATGAGTAATAGAAAGACAGCCTTTGCAACTCTGGATTATATTTTGTGTCTTTGTACTCTGTCATTGAAGCCTAGAAAAGGTTTTCTACTGTCAAATTAGTTTTTCGGTTGTTATGTTATGAGTGTAGTACGTGTAGGACTGCATTAAACTGGATGGCCATGAAAAATGACCTTTTGTTTATTGGTTTCTACCAGCAATTAGTGTTGTGGTGTCTCACGAGCAGCTAACAGTATTCTGTACTGGCTAGCTTGCTGCCATCAATTTTTTGTCATAACAGGCAGCAATCTATCAGATTTTGTGAAGTGTATTGGAGCTCAGATATATTGTGAATGACACATAGAGGCTGGTCATTTAAATGTGATTTCTGGATCTCTTGTCTGATTTACATTATGAACACATCAGCCAAGATGGGCATCACTGATATTTCCATAGAGTTGGCATTTAAGAGATTAGTGAAAATTCCGCCTTTAAACACTGGATTATTATGTGCTATGCGCTGTACCATTCAAGATAAATGTTTAAAGTTTTTGGCCATCTGGATTTACAGACTGCAGAAAGAACATGCAGCATGTAATTAGACTTGATTGTTAACTGATTTCTGACAAAGGCCATTCTACTGTTATATTCCTTAAAAGTGTTTGTACATGCACCATGTTAAAAATACATAGGATCTGAAAAATCATCAGTTGTGTTATTGTGTAAGGATGTGTTATTTTAAATATTTAAAACTGGAAACCAACAGAACCTCTGTTTAGTGTTCTGGTGATTTTTGATGGATGTGTCTGCTACATACTTGGATTTTCCTGTTCTGTTTTTGCTTATTCACATGCATTTTTATTTGATTTCATTTTTGTTTCAGTTCCTTGAATTGTTTCCTTATTTTGGCCTAAAGGGACTTTATTTTTGTTTTGTTATCATAACCGAAAGGCAAAACAATTATCAGCTCTACACTATTTTGTTAGCCTAGCTATAGATGACTGATCAGGTTGCTTTATATTTAATACTAGGTTGTATGTTTTTGGTGGCTCAAACATTCACTGGTGGAGTCACATTACAGGGCTACAGAGAGATTATTACTCGTTTGTGTTGAAGTTGACCTTCTGTCTTGAAATATTTAAGCAACCAAATTAGAGTTACTGCAGCTTTTTGAAAACCCTACAAATTATGATTATTGCTGAGCTACTACTCCCAAGTCAAACTTAGCAGTTACACCTTGCACATTACTGTGCATTTATGTGTATAATTAAAACATTACAGAAATTATATACATTAGGCAATGTTCTACAGTCAGTATATCAACCTTTTCAAATGCAATTCCACCTAACCCCATAAACACAATTTACTACTGCCCTGTCAAATTGTGTATGTAGGACATCCAACTGCATTGCTATCCTTGTCCCAGGACCGCAAGCTGTCGAGGGCAGAGAGGCAGCGTTTTAAGGAGGAGGCAGAGATGCTGAAGGGCCTCCAACACCCCAACATTGTGCGTTTCTATGACTTCTGGGAGTCCGCTCTCAAAGGCAAGGGCTGCATCGTGCTGGTGACCGAGCTCATGACATCAGGAACACTGAAAACGTGAGTAATCACTTGAAACAGAGGGCCCCAGCATGGGCCGGAAGTCCTGCTGTCACCGAGGGCAAGGAATCGCTGGCTTTTTCACTTCTGCAAGTTCATATCATGAGAAAATTGCTATACAAATCACTCTGTTTTTCCTCCATTCTTTACTGTGTGCTGTAATAAAATTTTCCCCTGTGTATACTATTTGTTATACTACCTATTAGTAAGCTGTTGTAGTACAGGTAATGTAACCTACATCCTTAATGACTGCAGTTAGAATTATTTAGTTAGACTTACTTCTGTCTTCTTTCAGTTACCTCCGCAGGTTCAAGCAGATGAAGCCCAAGGTTCTGCGCAGCTGGTGCCGGCAGATCCTGAAGGGGCTGCACTTTCTTCACACGCGTACCCCGCCCATCATCCACCGCGACCTCAAGTGTGACAACATCTTCATCACTGGCCCCACTGGCTCTGTGAAGATTGGCGATCTTGGCCTTGCAACATTAAAGAGAGCCTCATTTGCAACAAGTGTTATAGGCAAGCTGCGTCTGTTATGACTATTTTCTCTTTTCACACTTTATGGTAATTTTCATACAATAGCTGTTTTGTAGTTACTTTTAGATATAAGTAAGGAAGATGTGTATCAGTGAAATTGGGTATCTAAAATAAAGTTTAGGAGTTTAAGTCCAACCAAGGAATTTCTTTATCCAAAAGGTAAAATGTACATATGGGGAATTTGTTGTTGTAATTTTTGTAGTTATGTAAGTTAGTACAGTTTAAATTGTCTCCACACCAACTAAGATGTGTTATTCATCTTTCAAAAACGTTTTTGATTGTAATACATCTAACATTTAAACACCAGACCATGATGCCTCACTGAATGAATAGCTTATGGAAACAGGACCCATTGATGTGACTTCAGCCTTTTCCTTCCGTCTTGCACAGGAACCCCTGAGTTCATGGCCCCTGAGATGTATGAAGAACATTACGATGAGGCAGTAGATGTCTATGCCTTTGGCATGTGTATGCTGGAGATGGCTACTTCAGAGTACCCTTATTCTGAGTGCCAGAACGCAGCGCAGATATACCGCAAGGTTACCAGCGTGAGTAAAACTGCACCTGGGGTTCACCCAGCATCAAAGTGTGTGTGCGCCGTGTCTCCGTTTCTGTGTGGTTAAGTGCGATTCTCTGGCTGCACATGTGGACTAACTGTGTTGTTGCTCATCGTACATGATATGTTCAAGAATAGGTAGGGAGGTAATGGCTGCATCCCGGTTTCTCCAGACTTACAAAAGTGCTTTCTCTTGAATTTGATTTGACATATGTTAATAATTTCCACTTGGTGGTTAGTTTTTATTAAGTGGCTTTTAGCCAAAGCTTATTAATTTAAGCCTGTTCCCTCTGTCAGAGGCCAGAATACTTTTTCCACTCATGGCAATAGACTGGCCACACTAAAAAGGAAAAGATGCTGAAATTGTTTTGTTGTCGTTTTTTTTCCTCAGACGTCCTCTGAGGTGTATTAATGGAGCTGTTGTCAGTTGGATGCATACAAATGAGCTGCCTTCTGTGGAAGCTAATTTACAGATTGTGTTGACAACACACCTAAGACGTCAGCTTTTGGCCAGGGCTCAGTCTTCCCATAATCCTTTGTTCTTGTAGGTCTGACAACTATATGCTTTCTCAGGGTGTGAAGCCAGCCAGCTATGACAAGGTGACCGATCCAGAGATTAAGGAAGTTATTGGGGAATGTATTTGCCACCGAAAGGATGAAAGGTCAGTGGTTATGGGCAAATGTTCTGTATAGAGTTTGTTTCCTTTGTTATTTCTTTTTTTGGTTTTACTGTGGAGATATATATATTCATTCATACTTACTGATGTGTATTTTTATGAAAAAAAAATTAATTATCTCATAGGTCATAACAGTGAATACATCTGACATTCATCCCTAGTAATTATCATTCATTCTGGAATGAACTCCCTCTGGACATTCGACAGGCTCCAAGTCTTCCTAGTTTTAAATCTTGTCTTAAGTCTTTTCTATTTTCTTTGGTGTTTAATACAGTTTGACGATGGTATTTTAATCTCCATTTTAATTAATTATTTAATATTTATTGTTTTATTTTGTTTTATTTTATTTTAAATTTATTTTATTTATTTTTATTCCTTGTTCTATTGTCTGTTTGTGGTTTGTCTGCAGCATGTGTTTTTAGGTATTGTACAGTACTTTGGTCAACTCTGTTGTGTTAAAATGTGCTTTATAAATAAATTTGACTTGACTTGACTTGACTTGACTTGATGAAATATACATATACACTGACCAGCCATAACATTATGCCCACTGACAGGTGAAGTTAATAACATTGATTATGTCATTACAATGGCACCTGTGGGAGATATATATCTAGGCAACAAATGAACATGTTGTCCCTGAAGTTGATGTGTTGAAAATAGAAAAACGGGCAAGCGTGGGGATTTGAGCGAGTTTGACAATGGCCAAATTGTGATGGTTAGACGACAGAGTCAGAGGACCTCCAAAACTGCAGCTCTTTTGGGATGTTCCCTTTCTGTAGTAGTCAGGACCTACCAAAAGCGGTCCAAGGAAGGAAAACCAGTGAATGGGACACAGGGCCATGTGCGGCCAAGGCTCACTGATGCACGTAGGGAGCAAAGGCTGGCCCATGTAGTCCGGTCCAACAGAGGAGCTACTGTACGTCATACTGCTGAAAAAGTTAATGCTGATTCCCATAGAAAGGTGCTAGAACACACAGTGCGTTACAGTTTGTTGTGTATGGGGCTGCATAGTAACAGAGTGCCCATGCTGACCTGTGTTTACCGCCAAAAGCATCTACAATGGGCACGTGAGCATCAGAACTGAACCACAAAGCAATAGAAGAAGGTTGTCTGGTCTGGTAAATCACGTTTTATTTTACGTCACATGGATTGGTGGGTGTGTGTGCATCACTTACCTGGGATAGAGATGGTACCATGATGTACAATGTGAAACCACCTACCTAAACATTGCTGACCAACTACACTCCTTCATGGAAATGGTATTTCCTGATGGCAGTGGCCTCTTTCAGCAAGATAATGCGCCTTGTCATATTAAAAAATGGTTCACTAATGGTTTAATGAACATAACAATGAGTTCAAGGTGTTGACTTACCCTCAAAATTCTCCAGATCTCTGTCCAATCGAGCATCTGTGGAGACTCCACCTCACAACTTACAAGATTTAAAGGACCTGCTATTGATGGTTTGGTGCCTAGTGGAGTCCATGCCTTGACAGGTCAGGGTTGTTGGGTGGCCAAAGGGAGACCTACTCACTATTAGGCAGGTGGTCATAATGTTATCACTGGTTGGTGTATACAGTAAGTTAAATTACTCTCTTACAGAAGTTCAAAGTATATTTGACTGATATCTGCAAAATAACTGAAGTGACCATAGTTACCAGTGTGACCCCAGTGATATAATGGTCCTATGTGGCTGCTGAAGGTACTCCATCAAAGATCTTCTGAACCACGCCTTCTTTGCGGAGGACACAGGGCTGAGGGTGGAATTGGCTGAGGAGGATGATGGCACTAAGTCCTCAATTGCCCTGAAACTGTGGGTTGAGGATCCCAGGAAACTGAAAGGGAAGTACAAGGAGAGCGATGTCATCGAGTTCACCTTTGACTTGGAGAAGGAGGTCCCAGAAGTTGTGGCTCAGGAAATGGTGAGTGTTGGTAGTTTGCATAAGTATGAATGGTCTTTGTTATTGTCAGGTCCTATGATAGTATGGGGCTCTATATTAGAACCGGGGTCTTTTTTGTATGGAGGGTCTTTGTTATTCTTGGGGTCTGTGTTTGAATGGGGGTCTGTGTTAGTACGGAGGTCTTTGTTATTGTGAGGGTCTAAATTACTTGGGCTCTTCGTCATTTACTCCAAAACACTGTTCACTGTTTTTACAATGAAGAAAAGTTTTTCAGGGATAGCCAGCATCTACAGACAAACTACAGAAGCATAAGGAAAAATTATATACCTAAAACCAAAATGAAAGGACAATGATC
This sequence comes from Chitala chitala, assembly GCA_025773905.1. Taxonomy (NCBI): domain Eukaryota; kingdom Metazoa; phylum Chordata; class Actinopteri; order Osteoglossiformes; family Notopteridae; genus Chitala; species Chitala chitala. Next base: position 32,637 of record JABJVR010005671.1, on the reverse strand, counting down.
AAAACAAGTAACAATAAAAGAAAATTAATGCACTGTCACGTAATAATGGATTATGGTGAGGAATTAGTATGTACCCATGCCCATTTATATAGCCTACATCAAATAAACAGTTTCAATGAGCTGGTCTGAACTAGGCAAAAGATCAGCAGTAATGCAAAGCACATCTGCTCTGTTTAAACCATATGTTTTCCTTATGGCTGTTATTAAACTGCAAGAATTTGTAAGCGAGGACTGCCATGGCACAATAACAGTTGTACATTCATTTTTGTCAGTGTGGACCTTGCCAGATTCTCCTGTCTTTTTTAAGACAGCTCTGTGCACAGACATATCAGCTTAACTCATAGGCACTGCGATAGGACGGGCAAGGCAGGCAATTGCCTGGGAACCAAAGCTAGGAGGGGGCATTTGAGGACAGCTGATTGCAAATTACATATTGCAATGACAAATCTACAGAAATCCGCTGGAAGCATTTTGCCTAGGGCCTCCAGAGTCTCTAGAATTACCTTCGGCTTAACTTGGTTTATTTTTAAATAGTGTCTGTTCCAATTTGGCTGCAACAGTGTGCTTAGCAATGGTGTATAAAGACAACACAAAATAAAATGAATAAAACATAGAAAGATTGAATACAACAGAGGAAAGGAATCAAAAATGATTTAGTATAATACAGGTGAAAACATTCTTCAAGGTCAGCTGGCTGCCCAACTCCTTTGGGGATATTTTATCGCTGATATAATTCCTAAAGTGTGTATGTGTGTGAAGTCTGCGTGTGTATACCAAATTGGTTTTTAAAAATCCAGATAAGAGCAGGCATTAAAGCCCGACATGCTTTTGATGTTTTCTTTCTTATACCCAGGACTGTTTTTAACTTTAATTTTATTCTGGCTCATCTACTGTTGATGTAGTAACACTTTTAAACATTAGCCTCAAGTGTGGTAAAAAAATAAGGTAAAATTTCCCACACTATGTAATAAACTTAGAAACAACCATAAAATCAAACATAACAGCAATGTCCTTCCCCATCCCCTTTCCTCTTTCTTTCTAAGGCTGCTGCTCCAAGTTGAGTTTGTACATTGTCTTTACAAGGTCAAAATGTTACACTTTTGAGACAGAGCTACAGAGAGAGAGAATCAGAGAGCGAGAGAGGGAGAGTCAGAGAGAGGGAGAGTCAAAGAGGGAGAGAGAGAGAGACAGAGAGAGAGAGCAAAAGACAGACAGACAGAGGGACAGAGAGAGACCTCCTCCAAAAGTATGGAGTTGCATATTGTCTATGTCATGTGAGTGTGTTTCCTGTGGTGAGTTGGCAACTCATTCAAGGTGTACATACAATGCGTTGTCAGATATTTTTTTGTTTTTAGATATTATTCTTATTTTCCTCTGGCTACTCATCAAACATACTTTAAGTCTTTTTGTTCCTTCACATGCCTTCACTTTCAGTTAGATTTCCTTCCTTAGGGTGCTTCCATACAGCTAAGGGAGACTGTTCTTTGCAGGTGGAATCTGGCCTTTTCCACGAGAATGATGTCAAAGCTGTGGGCAAGTCTATCCGGGACAGAGTCGCTTTAATCCGATGGAGGAGGGAGCGGGCAATGTCTTCAGAGGAGGGAGATAAGCAAAAGATCAGAAATGGCACACCCTGCCACCAGACCTCCTGGGAGGCAGACCCACCCCAGCCCACCAAGTCTGACCCTCAGGAGTCAATGGTCGAACAGCCTGTCTGCATAGCCCACATTACCTGTGAGTGTCGCAGCATGTTGTTACTTTGGTGCATACCTTGATATTTTACTACATTTGAAATAAAAATTTTTTGGAATTTTGGTGATGATTTTTCAGTGCATTTTATCAGCATCCTTATAGATCTTAGACTGATGTTAATGTGTCTGCCTTATGTTATTGTGGAAAAGAATAAAACTGCTGAGTTATTGTTCTCCTTCTCCTCTCCAGCCCCTGTTGACAGTACCACAGACAGTGGACTTAGCATTACTGTGCACGCAGATGCTCATTGTGGCCAGCAGAGGTTCACAGAAATGCACACAGACACCAATGCTGGACAGCAGATCTTCACAGCAATACAGCCAGATACCTGCACTTGCCAGTATAACTTCACAATGATGCAGCCAGATGTCAATGTTGGCCAACAGAATTTCACCATGTTGCAACTGGACCCCAGCGCTGGCCAACATAGCTTTGCCATGTTGCAACCAGATGCCAATATCAGCCAGCACAAGTTCACTGGGATGCTGCCAGATGCTAAAATTGGTCAGCACAGCTTTAATATGATACCCCTTGATGGCAATGCCCACCATCCTATCTTCAATGGGGTGCAGCCAGATGCCAGTGTTACTCAACACAGCTTCACCGTGATGCAGCCAGACACAGGTGCAGGCCAGCACAGCTTCACCGTGATGCAGCTAGATGCTAATGCCAACCAACAGAGCTTCCTTTTGATGCAGCCAGATTCCATTGCCAGTCAAGATGTATCGTCACAACCTAGACAGGAGCCCATGTCCTCATTTGTTCAGACAGTCTGTAGTCCAGCTGTTGAGCATCTACATCGGTTTTCAGCCCTGCAGCACCAGGAGTCCACACAACCACTGTCAACTCAGACATTCCAGGAAGCATATTATCCACTGTTAACCCAGCAACAGCAAGGGCCCTACCAGGAGTCTTCATCCCAGATGCAACAGGTGCCCTTCCAGACACCTTCAGCCCTAGTACAACAAGGGCCACATCAAGCACCTGCAAACCAGAGACCCTACCAACAGCCGCCAACTCAGCTACATCAAGGACCTTACCAGCCACCTCCAGTCCAGCTACAGCAGGCTCCCTTTCAACAAAATCCAGGCGTGAGTTCCCTCACCTGTACATCTTTGAGTCAGGTTGGTCAGTCTATGTCATGTCTTTGGCTAATGTAAATATTCCATAAATAAGTTGAATGATACAGCCAGTGACAGTACATATACTAGTCATACAACATAGGTTTTGAAGCTTTACAACCCCATTCGTAACGGTGTCTACACTTTCTTAGTACAATCCCGCTGTAGCTAACATCTCATATTAGTTTCTATGGTATTGCAAGCTTTTGGTCTGGCTGTTTTGATGCCTCCTAGCTGTTGCAATTTTTAAATTGTGAGAAAAACGTTGCAGGCCAGTGCAGTGCTAGTCCAAGACGTGACAGCTTCAGCACACCCGATGCAGGATGTCACTCAGCCCTACCAGCAGGCTGCAGTCACTGCTGCACATCACTCCATGCCGCCGACCCTGCAGGTTTGTGCCAGACACGAATTCACCAGGCTGAGCTCGGTGGGGACGTTAAAGAGGGATTAAAAGCTTAAGCATTACCTCTGAGAGGCATAATCTCCTGTGGCTTCTCTACATGTTCTGTTGCGTTGATACACAGGCATTATCCAACTTTTCAGGTTTACAGGGAACTGTCTGTAACAGAAATGAAAATGTTACATTCATATACAGGCTGATGATTAGAAGCAATGTCACCCATCTTATTTTATTCTGCTCTCTGTAGCTGTCTTTGGGTCAGAACCTGGACAAGTCAGAAGCTGATGGACATTCTCTACCCAAATTTGCACCCAGTCAGCCAGGCCTCTCTTTCCAACCCCCCCTTTCTGATATACAGCCAATCCTGCCTGCACAGCCATGTCAGAGCTCCACAGAACTGCTGCACATGACTCAGGTAGAGCCACCTGCCCAGGTATACTGTGCAAAACGTGTCACATCTATCTGCTTATTAAAACAGGTTTTGGGAATGACGTTTAATAGACTTTGCACATGTAAGAAGGGTCATCAGGAAAGCATCTTGCTTTTCGGATGGTTTGTAACTGAACAATTAGTGTTACAGGGGTTACAAAATGTTTGTATAATATCAGTAAATGATATACAGTAAATAGTGTTGGTGTTTAAGACTCTGTTAGTTGTAATACCTATATGTTTTAGCTGTTCTTTCTACTTGGTTTTTCAGATCCCTCCACCGTGCCCTGCTCTTCCATCAGGGGGCACACTTGGCAGAGGCGAACCCTTCCCTGCTCCTTCTATGCCTGTCCATTGCGGTTATCCCAGTAGCATGGCCCCGCCCAGCCCTGCCATTGCCTCCTTTGTCCCCAAGAAGATGGGCCTGACAGAGTCGGTCAAGCAGCTTCCCACACCTCTTCAGGTAGCAGCGTCGTGCGTGTCGCTCGACCAGGTTCTACCTAACGTCACACAGCAAACACCAAATATGGCAAACCCGCCCATGGACTCCGCCTATATGCCACCCCAGGCTCAAATGCCTGAAGCAACATTGCCCCCTGTGCCTGAATGCACTGCTGTCATGCCTGAGCCTTCTGGGCAGGTGAGCTCAGCGCTGTTACTACGTTGACCCACTGCCAAATAGGCCACACCTGGTTATTTTCTCCTCTAATGGGTTTTGCATTTTCCAGGTGGTAGCCAAATCACAACACAGTGACCCGGACGCCTTATGGGCTGAGGTTCTATCTCCGGCAGCGGTGAAAGATGTAGCGGCAGCAATGCAGTCCAGTGCCCCTGTGACCAGTGGTGTCCAGCTGCCAGCCCAACAGAACATGTCCACTTCAGCTACACAGGCAGAGCTTACACTAGAGCCTGTTCTTGAGGTAGTGTCCACACCACACAAGCTCATACTATGGACCTTAAACATTACTACCCTTCACCTCTTGGTGTTACATTGTCCTATCCTTACTCTCTCACCGTTATACACTTGTGTCCTAAATCTTAACACTATACATTCCTGTTCTCACCTACAGAAAACAAAGATTATTTAAAAACAGGCATTCATTCATTCATTCATTTTCTTAACCACTTAGTCCTGGTGAGGGTCGCGGGGAAGCCTGGAGCCCATCCCAGAGCACATAGGGTGCAGGGCCAACCCACCACAGTATTTAAAAACATTAACAGTTTAATTATAGTCTGACCTGTTTTTAATTTCTCTGAGTTATAACCTTTGCTTTCAGGAGGCTGTACCAGAAAAAGCTGTACCGTTTCACCATTATAGCTATGACAGGTGTGTACTGAGTTCTACAGCTTTATGTTTATTTTCAAATAACTTATTCAGCATTCTTTACACCTTTTTATACTACTCCTTACATCACAGATTTTCAGTAAATATACTGTGGTGAGAATGCAGTCTAAACTGGATGCCTTTGTTAGTTTGTGAGTGTTTGCAAAATTTTATAAAGGAATGTAAATATTATAGCGGTTTTTTTTAGCATGACTTTTAAAGTGAATCCCTCATATGAGTCTTTTCACAAAGCGCTCTCTGACAACACACAGTGTCAATTCAGACGCGACGTCTGGCAAAGAGTTCAGTGACAGTTGTGAGGCATCGCTTGGCAGCGGGAAGGCAGAGGGAAAGTCAAGGAAGCATCACCGCAAGTCAACCCGCACGCGGTCCCGGCAGGAGAGGATCAACAAACCCAAACTGAGCATGCTCAACGTGAGTCTGACCAAACTACTCACATACACACTGTACGCCAAATAGTGATTTGACCTTAATGATAAAGTACTTCCATGGCTCAAACATTACTAAAGCTTGTGGTGACTTGATCATGTTAACATGTAGTTCATGTTAAGTATACGCTGTTATGTATAATTATATTACCAGGCTGTCTATGTGCATAATATACTTTTTGTGAAAGTGTTAATGTACAAAACACAAATCTTCATAATATCTTTTGGAGGATATCTTGTTGAAAAGTGTTTTAAAACATAACCTGTAAATGAAATGTTTTTTTCTACTGTGTTTACACATCTTTTCTCATAACTTGGAGGCATTATTTTCAATGAATACATTTCATTTTGAAACTTTACCTTAAGAATGGAATCTTAAACTGATATTTTTATGTATAAAATGTTTCCTCATGATCTCTGCTGAGTGGCTATCATTGTTACAGATACTCTATAAATAATTAATTAGCCCAGTGTCAGACATTGTCATTAATAATTGATTTACACAAAAATGTCTTATACACTCAGTAAAAGCACACATGAAATGGAAGATCACATTTTGAAGCATGTTTTACGTAGGTCGTTGTAACTTCATGGTACCTAGAATGGTCTTATCTGTTCCCTGCTATGTGCTGGTTGTCTTACCCTTCAGGTCTGCAACACTGGTGACAAGATGGTGGAATGTCGTCTAGAGACTCACAACCATAAGATGGTCACCTTCAAGTTTGACCTGGATGGAGATGCACCTGAGGAAATTGCTACCTACATGGTAGGTTAAAGTGGTCTTGGATGTGAATCTTTTCACAAAATATTGTTGGGAAAAAGAAATTTCTCTCCAGTGTGCATAACATGGATGTATTTCTGCTGTGGGGATCATATGTATGCATGTTTACAGCATGCACAGTGTGGATGTACTGTATGTCTGTCATATGGATTATATGGATGGATGTCTGATTCACATGAATGTATGGCTAACAAATCTATAGAAACTGTGAGAAATCCATGCCATGATGAATTAACACTGCTTTGAAAGCACACAGAGGACTTACCCAGTATTAGTACAGTATTCCTTAAAAAGTGCTTGGTGAGAGGGTTAACCATGCTTGTGGTGTGGAATCTGGAATTGAGATGGTACAGACGTATCCCTGTGGTACGGACATACATTCGTACCACAGGGTTATCTCCATGGTATGGATGTATGTCCGTGGTATGGAAGTTTCCCTATGGTATGGACGTATCCCCATGGTATGGACGTATCCCCATGGTATGGACATATCCCTGTGCTTTGGACATACATTTGCAGCTGCAGTATTGTAGTGTGGAGAAAGATCAGTTGCACTTTTGCATTGAAGAAAGAATCTTTATTTCCTTTCAGGTGGAGCATGACTTTATCCTTCAGATAGAGAAAGAAATGTTCATTGACCAGCTGAAGGATATTGTTGACAAGGCAGAGGACCTCCTGAGTGAGGACACTGAGGGAGAGAGAAGCTCAGGTCCAGGCAGCAGCCCCCAGGCAGGCCGCATGCCTGGCCTGCCCAGAACTGAGGTGCACATGCAGGCGCACGGGATGTGAAACATGTCAGACACACCCATATCATGTGCCACAACGTGTGCTTTCTTGACAAGGTGTATCCAGTTACTTATAATCACATACTATGCCAACTACAGTGCTGTAACCCCACAATAGGTATTCTCTCTTGACTCTTACTGATTTAATTTGGGACACATATACTTATTTTTTTAAGGCAGGCCCATTTATTAATCCAGCATACATTACTCCACACTTCAAGAATAAGGCACAATATGCTTTTTTTTACAAAATATTCTCTTCACTCTATAAATCAGAATAAACCACATGTTCGTCCGTGATATACCTGCTGCAACAAGACCCTCAATTAGCTCCACTTACTGCCCAAAGATACATTTACTTAAAACCAGGAAACACTTACTCATGTTCGAATGCAGGTTTCATTTGAAGAGAAATGCTCATTCGCCTACATGCTTACATTTGGCCACTTGTGTCTCTGTCTACATTTCAGAGTGAAATGACCCTCCCCTCAAACAGTAGTCAGCCTGTCTACCAGCAGAATGGTAAAGCTACAAACTTTTCTTTTTTCTGAGATTAAAGCCTAAATAGAGTACAATTATGTATAGCTCAGCACTGGACCCTGCGTAATGTATAGCAGTGCACAGTGGGTGATGTGTATCTACCATCTTTTAGTGCTCCACACTGGCAAGAGGTGGTTCATCATCTGTCCTGTGGATGAAAGCCCAATGCCCAACAGAGAGGAGGCCTCTTCGCCTGCTACAGCAACCCCGCCTCCTGCTGTCTTAAAAGGTAACTGACATGCTAACCATAGTGTGCTTAGATTCCCTTCACTAATGTTGTCCCACAAATAATAAGTCTAACAAAGTGAATGTACTATTAATGTATTGTTGAAATAACTATTTTTTCACCCACAAAAAGCTTGGGCATACTTTAATATTGCATCTCAAGTCTGACAGCCTGTAGAACTGATAAACAAGAGTCAGACAGAACTGCCTGGCCCCATTGCCACTTTATCTTGCATATCAGATGATATTGTCCCCACAGAGCGAGGTGGACCGACCATGGCTGGTGACGTACAGGGGGTTGTTGGGACATACCGCACGTTGCTTAGCTCCCTGTCACTGGAAGAGCCCTCAGACTCTGCGTCACCCATTCACGCCACGCAGCAAGGGGCTGAAATCGTTCATTCCACCACGATTGTTGATGGGGTTCCTTGCTGCCCCCTAGTGTCACCGATCTCCATGGAGATGTCTTCCATTCATGGAGCACTATCACGGGCTCCACCAGCTGCAGACGCGGGGGTTACTGGGGAGCCCCTGCATCGTGGGCGGGGAGATCCCTCCCACCAGGCTGTGGTGCTGCAGCAGCCCTCTGCCACTCCTCTGCCATTGTCCCTGCCGCAGAGCCCCGCTCCTTTGCAGCCCGCTGGCCAAGGGGAGTCTGACGGGGAGGGGCCCCTGAGGGGAGGCTTTGTTGACAACACCATCAAAACCTTGGATGAGAAGCTGCGCAACCTCCTGTACCAGGAATACACCCCTCTGCTCCCTGACACCCCAGAATCTACGAGTGAATCTGTCACCTCCACCCCTGGGCGGGACAAGACATCCGGCATCCTGAGGAGAGGAGATCAGCTGGTAATGCCACGCACTGCACAAAGATGGCTGTTTAAAACAGCATTAATTTGTCTATCACTAGCATATCATGGTGCTGAACACTGCAAACCAGCTGCTGTAGTAGTCTATAGATTTGTTTTATTTATTATCCTTTTTTCATCTCAGCCTCAGATTCCAGAGCGAATGGACAGCCTGAGCACACTCAGTGATTCAGCAGTAACTGGTAGGCCCCCTAGTGTTGCTTGTGCTTAATGCTTGTTATTCTTTTGCTAGCATAAACTGCTGTCTGTAATTGTTTTCATTCTGAGACTCAATCCTGCATTTTAACAGCTTTGCCATTTTATGTTCTGTGACATTATGCAGCATTCTTAAAACATTACCAGTCCTCATTTTTGACCAGGACATGGAATGCAGTTGTGCTGACAGATCGTGTTGTTTTCTGTCACTCTAGAGAGAGGGCTGACAAAGAGGTACACAGTTCCTCATTCTGTGTCCTGCTCTGGATCAAAGAGCCGCTTCAAGGTAGGACACTCACTGAAAAACATGAAACAAGATCATCAATGTATTCTTAAACACACTCATGTACGCTTGCAGTCACCTTTACACTGTACATGGTTTTGTACAGATATACACACATAGAAATGTACAAACGTGCATTTGCATATACTCACACCTATTTACCAGTGTGGGCCCATGCATAGCACAGGCCAATAAATACCTTTCCTTTTGGAAAAATGGTGCTGCTGCTTGGACTGTTCATGTTAGTCTGTCACTGATGGTTAACATTTCTTGTAGTGCAACAATATACAAAGTTTACTCCGACAAGATAAAGTTCTTTTCCAGGTTTATCACAAACAAAAGTAAGTTATTTTTTACTTTGTGAAGGGTCTGCATGCTGCTTTCCCCATCTTTTGTGTTTGTTACTGTCCATAAAGCTGATCCCAGCTCAGCATGAGTTCCACCGACGTCTGGAGCAGAAACCTAGAAGCTGGAGCACCTACGCCGCTACAGCATCCCCTAGTGGCCAGGGCAAGGAGAATGGCTTTAAGCTGAATGCTAAGAAGGAGATGGCACCCGTTACGAGCATTGGCAGGTTCTCCGTGGTCAGCACTGAAGATGAGGTCACCCTGAAGATGCGCAGCAACAGGTACTCTGCACCTCCAGACTTTTACCTGGATGCTCCCCCACCTCCACCCCTACGACGAAGCCCATCACCTGTGGGCATAGCAGCGACAAAAGTGAGCGGGCGCCGTTCATCAGATTCTGGAGAAGACAGCAGCCCCATAAAGCACCCGCCTGCCCCACTTTTCCAACGCGCACCCAGCGAGCGCCGTGGCAGCGACCTTGTGAAGAAGGCGGTGGCATTCCTCCGGAGGTCAGGCCGCAGTAGCAGCGTGCATAGCTCCGATTCTCCCGCCCATGCTGGCTCTAGCCATGCCCACATCCAGCACACCACTTCCTTCCCCTCGTGCTCCTACATCAGCAGTGACAATGACTCAGAATTTGAAGACCTGGACATTAAAAAAGAGCTGCAGAGACTTAGAGAGAAGTAAGACAAGTGTGTGTGTGTGTGTGTGTGTGTGTGTGTGTGTGTGTGTGTTTCAAGGAAACCACTGAATTTATTGTAGTATGTTGTTATAGCCATTGTAAAATCATCTGTCCAGTGTGACATAAATGTTAGTGCATTGTGTCATAACTGGATTAATATTTATTGTAAAACAGGGTGATTTAATTAAGGGTCTGTAAAGGAAGTTTTAAAATGCTGTTATACCATTAGGGGGCTAAATTGATTCAGTGAATAATAAAAAACCAAACTGAGATTAAATATAAGATGTATCTTTATACATTAATGTACAGCTTTTAAATAGGATTGAATCATTTAAATGATTCATACTGAATTCAATAAAAGCGACATTTAGTGTCACTATAGATAGTAAACTAAACTGCGTTAAGTAGATGTTAAATTTTTTTAATTTTTATTACAAGTTTAGAAGGAATATCATCCTCACAGAAACAAATATGCATTTTTTTTATTAGTATTAGCATGGACATTTGTTGGAGTAGGAATTATATATTGTATGTGTTCATAACCACAGGGTCCAACAGGAACAATAATAGATCCCATCCAGATGTAAATCCACACTGCATCACAGAGGAACTTTGTGACACACTCTGTTCATGGTCTTGTGTTGATTGTCCTTAGACACATTAAAGAAATCTCAGAACTTCAAGCACATCAGCGGCAGGAAATTGAGGTGTTGTACAAAAAGCTGGGTAAATCCGTCCCTCCCAGCCTGGGGTTCCTGCCCACAGCACCTCCTGCAGGCCGCAGACGCAGAGCCAGCAAGCACAGGCTGAAAGCCGGAAAGCTCCTCAATCCACTCGTTCAGCAGCTGAAGGGCGTGGCAAGCAAGACCAGTGAGTCTTTGACAGGAGGGGCAGAACTGAGTGCAAAAAAACAGGGAAATTTGTGTCCGAGGTACATGGTAACAAAGACGATTATATTGCATTGTATAATCAAATCAAGTAGCCAGCTATGAGACGCTACCAACCCAGATGGTGTTCACATTTTCACTCTTTTTGCATGTCTTATACACTCTTTACACTCATTTTAAAAATTATATTACAGCTTCTTTCTGTGAAGCCAAAGATAATATTGACTTTATTTGGTTTCATTTGTAACTATGCTGATCTATTTAATTTTAAGCACTCGCCATCAACAGTGTGAGGAAGAGCTCTGTAACAGAACCCAGGCTGATAAATTTGGTTCCTCACTGATATGTCACCTGATGCCCACTTCTTCCCCAAAGGTGAGCCTGCAGCGACCTCATCATCGACCTCATCAGTACCTGCCGACGGTGCCTTCCGGTCCAGTCCCGGCTTTCTGCCCACCTCAAGCTCAGTACCGGTCCAAACCCAGCAGCCCTATTCTCTCAAGGCTTCACTCTCTACTGATAATATCTACTGCTCCAGCTTGCAGAATCCAGGAAGGGCAGCAAACAACCAGCTGGGTCATGGTAACTGACACGTACTCGCATGTCCCAACACAGAAGCAGACACAAACGTGTATCCATGTGCACCTAAATGTGCAGACATTCTTACTCACATACAATATGTACAAACATACAAGTGCAATGTGCTGTTATAACAGTTATGTCTCCCTCTGCAGGCTGGACTACACAGCCACACACACCAGAGAGAAGCAGCTCCAAGTCCAGTGGCAAACCACGTGCAAGATTCCTTAGTGGGCCTGTGTCCTTGTCCATCTGTTTGTATCCCTCCGCATGTTCCTCCACATCAGCATGTGCCTTGTATCTCATATGCTCTTCCGCTGCCTGAATGGTTTGAGTGGCTCTTTAGACCCCATCCCCAGGCTGCAGTGGATCTCCAGCCCCCTGTCCCATGCTCCCAGGCAGTGCGTCCAGCACTGCGCTCTCTAACGTGAAGCACGTGTGACCAAGGCGCAATCCTGACATTGTGCTCTTAGGGGTAACAGAGCCAGTCACAGCTTGCCATAAAGATTGGCCTCTTTCAGACATGTCTGCTCTCTGCAGAATATGTTATTACATGGCTTAAGCCTTATACTGAGCCTGTAGCAGTTTTATTTATTTGCCCTCGTGGGAATTCACAGTTGCAGGTGCGGGTGTAATGAACAGAACAGTCTTCAGCACAGCTGTGGCTGTCATCACAGACAGTACAAGCAGTGTGAGCAGCCGTAGGCAATGCTGCAAAAACTTTCTCAAATGCTGACTGGCCACTTGTCACAGTCAGAAATGTGGGCAGAGTTGCACTTTTAGCCATAGGTGCAACAGGAGCTACAATCACAGAGGCATGTATTTTTGTGCCTGTCACGTTCAAGTACATGCTTCAGCCTCAAGGCACCTGCCCCTATGCCAACTGGAGTACTAGGGGACTCATGGCAATTAGCTTCTGCATGGCAGACCTGTTGGGAATTGTGCCGTCTAAAGCAGAGTGCTTTGTCCACCGTGGACCTTGCTGTGTGCTGTTAAATGTTGCATGTTTCAGCCTCCCAGGGTAAAAACATCATTGATCTTTGCTGGAATTTGTGTATTGTAGGCATCAATTGAACAATGTGTTGTTTGAAGATCTGACTGTTTTGTTTTGTAGGGTCCACCCTGAAACGACTCTGTGTAGGCAAAGAGCGCAGCAATAGCAGTAACTGTCTTCTTTATCTATTCATTGTCTGTTCTCATTAATTTCATAACCATATAATTAAATCTGTATTTGCACAGTGACACAATTATTATTTTGAATTTAGTCATTACAGGCACATTTATACATAGTACCCTCATTTTAGGGACACGGACCTCACTATACATTCAGTTCTGAAGGGCATATAGTGTTATTTTTAGTTATTTGTATAGGTAGGTTATTTGTAATGTTAAAGGCTATTAGGTTTCATTTAAACTAATGTGTGTGGGCAGTGAAAATGTTTTTTTTTTTTTTGTCCATGTAACTCATCCAGTTAGCAGATGATTAGTGGACACTAGAATGTATTGAACATTTCTACATTTCCAATGAGGAATACTATTGCAAAAGTTAATAAAATGTAAAGATGTTGCCTAATACAGTGATTTCTGCAAAAGATGTTCAGTGCTTGCAGTACCAGCCCAGAAACATTTAATCCAAAATACATACAGTTACAAGGTGTTTTGCATTGGGTGTTCTGTAGGCATACTGTACTAGTGGCTGTCAAAATCTCTCCAAAAGTGAATATGGAGTCTGTCTCCTAATGTAGAGCATAGATGATAGTTAACAAATAGTAATGGATACAGCCTACAGGAAAAGGTGAAGCCTCTTCTGGTTTGTTTTGCAGAGTCCTCCCAGAGCAGCGGAGCAGGCCCAGCATCTGTGAAGCAGCAGCACCAGGGAGCCGAAGCTGCGGCCCTTCCCTGCCAACCAGCAGCCGGGCTCCCGCTGGCACAGGCTAACAATAGCAACAACAAGACCAGCATGTTTACGGAGGAGCTGCACAGGCTGGTGGATGACTGGCTCAGGGAGACCTTGGCAGCAAGGCAGGCCGAGCTCCCTCTTGGCTGGGCCAGCCCCCAGTGCCAGAGGGAGCTACAGACCACAGCGCTGGCAGCTGCTGCCCATGAGGTAAGTTCGTGGACAACGACACAAGAGCCGAATAACATGATTCTAGGAGCCTGGAGCTGGTGGACTCCCTGAAGCACACCAGTGAACGTCATTGATCACAGACAATTTCTGTTAAAGTCCCACAGCAAAAAGTGGGATAAGGCTAATTTGAGGGTGGAGGGTTTCAAACTAAGCAAAGAATCAAAGGACCAAAACCACTCAAGAAAGCTTCTGGAAAAAATACAAATATACATGTAACACAGCAGACAAAAATATCAGTTTTACTATACCCCATGCCTCTCCAGGGCTACACTATCTTTAGGCTTTCAAATCACTTAATCTCTAACGAGGCTCGCAGCCGATGTAGTGTCACTTGGGTTTTATTATCTGAAGCACTTTAACAGAGCAGCTATGGACATAGAACTGTTCAGTTTAAACCAGATGTTTTCTGCCTGTCTACCTTTGATCACAGACATATGTGTAAGGTATTATCAATCTGAGGTGAGGTCCAAGTGCAGGAGGGAGGTTTATTCAAAGCAAGAACAAAAAAAAAACAAAGAGTATAAACAAGGCATAAGGCTAATAAAATATATATCTAGAAGTAACTGCCTTCACTCACTACAATATTCAGCCACACAGTGACACATGAGGCAAGCTTACTAAGACTCCAGTAAACAAGGAACGGCTGGAGAACACTGATTACATTAGGGCCATAAACATGATGGAAAAGCTAGATGGAATTAGTGACATCTAGGGGACACATGGGATATGACAGGCCAAGACATGACAATATGCAAAATAACATAGCTTTAGCATTTCTCTGCTTTTTCTTCACAGGGGATGTTTGATAGTTTATGTGCTATGGGGGCTGTTCCACCATCCTTCTCCCAGACTGTGTCAACCACACTACCGCACAAGGGAACAGATGAACACCGTTGTGTAATACCATCAACCTGTCCGTTTGGGGGAGGAACATCATGGCCCGGGATGGACAGTCCTTTGGTTCCAGTCCAAGTGCCAGGACATTCTAGGACTGTAATGTTTCCTCCTAAGGGCAGTTCTAACTTTGAGGTTTTTCCTATGCCTTTTCTCAGTCAAATAGAGACTTCCAGCAGCAACGCAAGAACCAGCTAATACCACTTTCTCAAAGTCAAGTATATCTGTTTATTATCTAGACTTCTGAGCCACTGTGGTTAATGCTAGAGTTAGTTAGTGCCACTCTTTTCTTTGCAATATAATACTAATGTTAATGACAGCCAATCCCACTCTTACTTTGAAAAGCATGTCTTGTGCCAGACTGTACTGCTCCTACTTTTCCCTTGGTAATTGTGGGTACCTCTAGGGCTAGTTATATTAAATCTTCTCTTTTCATATGTAGCTGATGTTGCCACTGGCTAACCCCATTACTTTTTAGTCTAGTGTGCCAAATGCTAGGACAAGCTACTCTGAGTCTTTAATTGTATTGTATATCTTACTCTAGGTCGTGTATTCTTACGTTTCTCTGGTTAGCAAATGTGAGGGCTAAATACCTTGATCCTTTCCTGGTCCAGTATGGCTAGTGCCAGAATAATCTGTTCTCACTTGCTCTGGTCCAGTGTGGATACTGCTATGGCCATAGGTCTGCCTCACTCTTTATATCCCATAGAGAGCCTGCAGATGGCTCATTCACACCTAGAGACATCTCATGTCACCAAAGGCCTAAGCCCTATAGGTTTACGCTTTCCTTCAGAAACTTGTTTAACACTTGTAGTTTAGGTAAGGGGTCATTTTGTTTGGAAAACTGCTTCCACTATATACACATGGAAAGTGGTTTGCCACCACGTGCCATTCTGTTGAACAGACTGCAGTCATGGCTTTCCCAGATGACTTGGGTGCATGTAAATTGAAACTGCTGATATGGCCAGTAAGCTAATGATTCCTTTACCTAGGGCCTGACTTTATTGTACATTGATACATGCCATCACTGTGAATATTTTTAGATTTACTGTTACTGTTTATTTAAGCAACATAAGGCTATTAACAACACTTAAATAAATCACAGAAGTTTGAAAAACTTGAACCTGTACCTGAGGTGACCTGTTCTAAAAAGAGTGCCTTCAGTAATATATTTCCAGTAAATTTATCTATTTCAAAGGTTTACTCTCCTGCCTAAATTATCCTGCTTATTCTTATACTGTTACAAGTATTACACATATATAACAACACTAGAACCATGCAAACAGGTGCATACCTAAATAGGAGGAACCTGTGCATGATTTTTGTGTCATGTCTTTAAATACACAAATGCTTGTCAGTGACCATATGGACAAACTACATATATATATTTATGGGGTGACTCTCTACTCTGGGATGATATTTCTGCAGTGCCCTCTGGTGCCAGCCTCTGATCCTCATTTCATATATACCTTGTGGGCCGGTGCCTCTGCCATGTCAGCAGTGGGTATACTGCAGATTTTCACATATAATTATGAAACTCATTACCATCGGACAGGGTCATTGATTTGTCTCTGGCCCTGACTCAATATCCGAAGATATCATCTCCCCATTGTTTGTATGAATTTCTTTTTGGCTTTCCAGTGTCTTCCTCTGTTCCAAAGTCTTGCTCTTCAGGTGAACCAATGTTTTGAGATACTCTTACTATATGAGTGGTCTTTGAATAGTATCCCATTTAATGTTTGCTGCAACACCCTGTTTGGGTGAGAGGCTGCTAAAAAATTGGTTTTGCTACCATTTATTCTCTGCAGGGTTGCAGATATCCTGCAGCTTATTTTAGACGGCCATATCACAATCCTATTGCAGGCACACATTCAAAGGGCAAATTAGTCCACCTGACTTGCATGTCTTTGGACTATAGGAGGATACCTACAAATGTGTGGGAAGACTATTCAAATGCCTCACATGCAGCACTAGGAGCCAGAACAAAACAAATAACCTTGAAGTTGTTAGGCAACAGTGCTACCCACAGAATCAAACGCTAGAATAGCCTCTGTGGGACACGAGGAATAGATCATAAACTAGCTTAGAGCACACTGACTCCACACTGACACTGACCCCATCAGGGTTGTGAATATGGCTTTGTCTTCATAGAAATCTATAAACTCTGAATCATCTGGCTGCATTCCTCATAGAATAAATATACACATGCCCACTGCTCTAACTGAAGGACCCATCCATAAAAACTAGGGTTAAAGTATAGCGTATGATGATTGTAGGTGTGAAGCACGTCTAATGTATGTAGCATACTGTAGGGATAAAGCAAATATGGTATTCGACACAAATTTTGGGACTATTCCAGTATTGGCTTTTTTCATGACTGGGGTTGCTGGCTGTGTATAATTTGACTTTTAATTACAATGTTTAATTTTAGGCTCTATGTACTCATGTACAAAAAAAAAAAACAAAAATCATCTGTCCAAACACAACTCATACATTCATACATCATCCCACCCTTGTTTAATTCCATTAGCGTTTTTAATGGTTCTTCAATTGTAGCAATATTTATTATTTAAATATTTTAAATCACAGCAATGAGAAATAAAGACTGCACTAAATTTATATAATAATTTTGTATTTTTTTTTATTTTTGAGAAACCAGTCAACACTGTACAATATGAGCTGAGTATAAAGTAAACTTATTTTCCAGACATTGCTGTGAGTACAGTTTGCATACTGTTTTGCAGAATCCCGTTATACCATCTGTACCACTAGCGCAAGGTTACTGTTCATGATACCAGGTTTGTTTGGTACCTATATAAAGGTAGCGACATATTGCTATGATTCAATAAATCTTTTTAACTATGTTTTTTTTTTTTATTCTTTCACAGAGTAAATATTATCCCATCTGTTTGGGTAGAACTGAAATTTTTATTAATTATGCACAATCTTCTGCTCAAGCTTAACACTGAAAAACCTGTCCTCTTCTATGTATATACTTTAATTCCATGGCCTGTAATATCTGATGAGTTCCCCACATACATAGAAACTATCATGAAGGCTTTCACTATGTAGGACTGCATATATCTGTTGTATAGTCATTGTTCATCACCGATCACAGTTCCATACACAAATACCTATTTAACCTGAAATAAAACTTATTATCTGTGTGTCTTGCCAGTTATTTTGGTGTGGTGTAGCGCTACAACCTGTTATTTTGCTTCCCAAATTATGTTAGTAATTAGTTAATTCTAAAGGGTCTTTGAAGTCATCTCAAGTTCTTTATGTAAGGTTTCTTGAATGTTTAGGGGTACTGTATTACAGGCTGACTGTTCTCCTGAGGCCCAGGATTGATATTTTGAATAAGCAGCTGTTTAAAATGGATGAGTGAGCTGAAATTCGTCTCAAAATGATAAGGTTTACTAAAATGCAGTACAAAAGTGTGTGATATGCACTGTTTGTTAATGGACAATTTTGTGATTCCCCACCCCTTCCCCCATGTTGTTTTTGCTCTTCTGTTTCATGGGTCACGCTACGTAACTAATAACTCATAAAATCAACACCCAGCTTGTCCAAATCCTGGCACATGGCTATTATACCCATGAGATAAGAACAAAAAAAAATAAAAAATAAGTGATTACATAACTACTGTAATCTATTTAATTCATTTGTTTAAAAGTACGTGCATGTAGGAAGAACACAATATGGGAGGAGAAATTTGAGGACTTTGACATGATGGCCTACATATTTCAGCACTATGCAATGATTAACAGTTGGTGTGTGCTGTTCAGTATCATACCACCCACTTTCTGCTGCCCTCCCAATTAAAACAGGGTGCCACCTCTATTAACCTTCATTTGTGCTCACAATGCTGCTACTGGTAGCTCTTTGCTTCCTGTTAGCCTCTGCTTCCGCCATTCCTGTTAAGAGGGATACCCAGAAGGTAACAGTCTAACAAATCAAGAAACAGGAGATGCATTGTTACCTGAGAAAGGTACAGGCTTGCGATAGAAGAGTTTTGATAATGAACAAATCAGTGAGATTACTGGATATGGATCCTTTCCAAAGTTTCACATATTTTGAAAGTACATCTCTGCATATTCTAGGTAGATCCTTTTTTGAGAAACAAACAGATGTAAGTTATTGACATGGATGTGGCTAATGCTTAAACAAATGGGTAATTAGGAGACCACACATCCTGCGTTTTCAAATACCTGTAGTCCTAAATGTTCAACAGGCCATTTACAACTTCAGAAACTGTGTTTCAGGTCATAAGAATGTTATGAAGCTGTGTGAGTGAGACACTGTAGGGGAAGACGCAGTGTGGTGCTGAATGAGTTTCACAGGTGGGTTATGGGTTTCAGGTGCAAACCTGCTCATTCCTTTGTGCATGTAGACACAGCAATGTTCTTGCACAGGTGAACCAGACATTGTTTACTAAGCATTTTCATAGTTATGACACTGAGAAAAATGGTTATCAGTTGAACTTGTACATACTATAAAAAGAAACCTGAAAAGAAATAACAGTTTGTTGTGTAAAAATACTGAAAGAAACTACAGAAAATTTGGCGACCAGATACAATGATGTTCCTGAACTGACTGATGTGGACGATGTCTGTGTGATGTGTTCTCTTAAAAACGGTTTTTTTTTTTTCAATACAAAAAACCCACGCACCAGTCCTAAACATGAGACACGGGGACGTTACCATCATACAATCATTAAGCTAACAGTACACGACAGCACGGCAGCGTTTTGCTGCCACCATACAAAAATAAAACGTGGTCAGTTTTGTGTTTTAACATAAAACGTTTCTCGTTATAACGCAAACCTTTTCGCATGTTTATGTAATAGTTTTGTGTTATAACGAGAAACTTTTACACTTTAACGTAATGCTATTGGTGTTTTAACGAGATACCAAACGTTTTTGCGTTTTAACACAAAAGCCGCACTTTGTGAAACTTTCACGTTTTTTCACAAAGCCAGTACCAGTTTTATGTTATAACACAAATCTTGCACTAAAAACGCAGAACTGATTCAGCAGCTGCGTGACGTTATTGGGTTAAAGGTCATGGTCAAATTCCTCTTTTAATCGTTATTTGCTTTTTATTGCATTTTATGGATATATCATGATCATGCGTTAACTGTTTGATAAGAAAACCACTTTAGCCAATTTGGTCCGTATAATACCTGTAGAAAAGAAGGTTAATAATTTAAACAATCTTTTAATTAAGGCTGTAGTGCAGAAAATCAGGACAAACACTAAGGGGACAAGGCACTGTATTTCAGATTTGGATGAGACACTGAGGAATGTCTCTTATAAGACAGGTTGTTACGTCCATTATTATGTTATAGCGTGAAATTGGTGGATGCTTAGATAGGGGTCCATGTCTGATGGTTCATCTTCTATGAAGTGAGCAGAACACACCTTGTCGGCAAGGCCAGCCATCCAGTTCTTTTTCATTACTCAAATTATTCATTTTCTACCATCCAATGACTAAAAAATACCTTGCAGACACAAAACCACTCCTTTTGCTTTTATACAGATCACAGGATGTTTTATGCCATTTATTTAATCTGTATATCCCATTTATCCCACTGTATCTTTGGCATGTCTTATATCCTCTACCAATCAACAGATTGTCACTCTTTTATAACCTTTAACCCGATAATGTTACAGTGCTGCTTTTGTATTAAAACGTAAAGTCGACATTTTGTGTTATAACAAAAAACTGGTGCTAAATATAATGAAATGAAAAAATATAATGCATTTTTCAAGCAGTCTGGGAAGATAATGTTGAAAACATAACGTATGCAGTGATAAAGGGTACTGTAGAGGAGTGGAAACCTAGGATGATTCCAAGGGCCCTTGACTGATAGGGACTCGCAACACTTAAACATAACATGATAATCTTTAACAGGACCCAAAATCTCTAGCAACTGACAATGATTAACAGCTGGTGTGTGCTGTTCAATCTCATACCACCCACATTCTGCTGCCCTCCCAGTTTATACAGGGGGCCACCTCAGTCAGACCTTCAGTTGTGCTGACAATGTTGCTGCTGGTAGCTCTCTGCTTCCTGTTAGCCTCTGTTTCCTCAATTCCTGTTAAAAGGGATACCCAGAAGGTAAGATCCTCCCAAACCAAGAATAAGGAGATGCATCATTACCTGAGAAAGTTAAGAGCAGGCATGCAGAGGCTGATACGGCCAGCGTACAACAGCTTGAACCACAAAATGTGTGTTTATATGTCATCAAATTAATTATAATTCAAAGATATATAATTAATTATATGTTCATGGAGATTATTCTGTTGTTGTACCATAAGTAATAAGATATGATAAAATGTTACAGGGAAACGTGACAGTGGATAATAAATCGAACAATTCAATCTGGCTTTCATGTATAAAATCTGTTTTGTTTTCTGGGCATTTAGAAAAACAAAACATTTACTAAAATATACAAAATTATTTACTAAGCACTGAAATAGTATTGGTAGAGAAAATTATGACCAGTTGCTCCTCTGTGTTTGTCATTCAAGAGACGACTTTGTGTTTCTACAGAAATGGCTTCTGTCCAAAGTTCAAAAGGGAATTTGATAAACATATTAGTTGCACAACTGAAAATCAAAGTTCTCATTTTTATTTACTTAAACTCGAGCTCTGTTGTTATAGATGGTTACAGTCAAAAGCACATGTTTAAATATAACGCAGGACAGCAGAATTTGTAATTTATGGGGTCAGTAGCCTCTGGAGCATCTGAGTTCCCTTTAATACTTTCAAATAACTAGAGTAGCCTACTCTGGACATTTGGTTGTGTGTAAAGAGACTGAAAGGAACTACAGAAAATATGGGGACCAGGTAGAAGAGCTGACATGCTCCTGAGCTGACTGATGTTGACATGTTCTCTTGTAGGACTATGGGATTGATATCTACAGTTTCCACATCAAGTCAGTGGTCTACAGTCGTTATGCCATGACTGTGATCACCAGCCGGGTCGCGAACCTGGCAAATGAGTCTCGTGAAGTGAACTTCTTTGTGGAACTGCCCAAACATGCCTTTATCAGCAAATTCAGCATGTGAGTCACTCAGCATACTGCTTCAACTACTTCTTTTGTTACCAAAGGTCTCTTGTCTTTCAGCTTCAATACAGCTTTGGTTATCAACTGACCAACCTCTGAAATAACCAGTGAGACTATTTACTGTTTACTATTTACATTTATGTTCTTAATTCACACAAACCTCCTCTGAATGTCCCCACGTTTTACATAGCATGTATAGCAAGTTGCATGTTATATGGAGAACTGTATTTACTAGATACAACACATCTATACAAGCTATATAAGGTCATCACGACTATTGAGGAGAAGTGATGGAGTGAGTACCAGAAGGCTCATGAGAGGTGACACATCTCCATTGCCTCCAGTGATTTTGTCTGCAGCAAATGCCACTGCTACTGCAGATCAATAGCTGGGCTTGCAGCCCACATGCGAGCCTGCCTGCGCTAAACCCCCCCCAAATCCGACAGTCATCGTCGATTTTCGATGGACTGCCAAAGACAAGCTATATAAATGTGTTGTATGACAGTAAATCATTGTCTATTGTTTTTGGAACAAAGGACAGTGATTGTTTTATACTAATTCGCAGTACATCTATACTTATTCACAATACTTCAATTTAACTTAATTCAAGGCATTCAAACCATCAATTAAGTTTATTCAATGGACAGTCATAGCAGTTGTAAAAAGATTTCATTCATTAAGTTATGGAGGTTCTTAGGCAGAAAATGTTTTTTTTTTTACTTACCATAAGATAACTATAAGCTGGGACAGAGCTGGGTGTGTGTCAGTGATGGGTGTCTATCTCTCTGTGTGGCTCAGGAACATTGAGGGTCAAACCTATGATGGGGTAGTGAAGAAGAAGGCTGAAGCACAGCAGCAATACGACCGAGCGGTATCCCAAGGTCAAAGTGCTGGTCTTGTCAGGTAGGGATGTCAAACACAGAGGAACATATTCCCATATGATATAAATGTTTTGCATAATACATTACACCTTAACATTCATAGCACACTGAAATTGTCCAAATGTAATAACATACTTCTGTTAAACTTGAAAAACCACAACAGATGCTTTTTGTTGTTAACTGTTAATCATTTTCTACCAAACAAGCACAAAAACTAACAAACTTTATGCTCCGCAACTTGTACATCCACTTCATCAGACATTCTGGGCACTGACTTAACCAATAAAACAACACACGTTACATAGACATACACACATTCTACATGTAGATACAAAAGACAAGTAAATTAACACTTACATATACCTGCATAATATTAAAATCTTCAATCATCAGCTCAGACGTTCAACAATAGCATATGTTTAACCTCTGAGGCTTCGTATTTAAAAGTATACACATGCAAAAATTTTCTATTTCATGTACAAATTCATTTTTTTATAGCAATAAAAATAAAAACAGAGAGCTGGAAATGACCTGAATAATGATGTTTGAGCAGAATAACATAGTCAAGTGTATCAAGAATATGTTAATGGAACAAGCAATTCTGAAGTACTTCTGAAATTCCTTCAAAATACTTTCTCAAGTATTTCTGAAAGACATAGAACAGTAAAAAAATGTTCACAGTATTGACTGTTTTCACATTAATAAAATAAAATTTATTGCCATGTTCACTGGTTTTTTTCTTGCCTACAATATCAGTGTTTACAATGATGTTGGTGATGAATAGGGGTCTGAGAAATATTGATTTTGTAATTAGTCACAATACTGGTTTTAGATAGATTTTTCTTTTTAAAACCCATTATATGAAAGCAGATTAGTATGTGTTAATGTTACAAACCCCTAGGAGCTAGGTTCATTTCTCAGTGTTTCAAGTGTTTCTGGTCATATGTACTATCTGTTATTCAGCAAATGAATCTGTTAGCTAAAACTATGTTTGAAGTTAAGTTTTTTCATTTTCATACAAGTTACAATCAAACTTGTTAACTTAATTTTATTTAGCCCTGCTGAAACACTGAAAAGTATAGAATTACTACTTACTGAAAAATATTAAAATAGGGTGACTGAACAATCATTTTGGGGAGTATCACTTATTGTTGTGATTTTTAAAAATAATAAAACTAAGTTTTACAGAGGATTTTAATATAAAGGTTCCAAACACTAAACTAAAAGAATACAGTCTAAACTGTGAAGAATCTCCTGAGCCCCCTTCCCCCAATGTCAGGCCTGTAAGGGTGAGTTTCCCCTGATTTTCAAAACTGAATTTCAGGCCTTGTTTAAAGATGTTGAATGAAGGAAAATACAGCAACCTTTTCTGATTGATTATTTTACATGATAATGTACATTGTGCAATAACTAGAGTGCACTAGTTCATCTATTTTTTAATTTACAAAATTTGGGAAACTACTGTTTGACCATTTTTGTTACATGCATGTGTACTATTATTCATTGTAAGTTGCTTTGGACAAAGGTGTCTGCTAAATGAATAAAATGAAAAATTTATTGTAATCTTTGCTAATGTTTGATAAATTTCATCATTTGATTGTTAAAGAATTGTTCTCAAATTGTATTTTAGCAATATTAAATTGAATCGAAATTTTAAACAGTATTCAATCATGCAATTGTAATTAGATTGAATTATGAGGTAAGGGCTGATTCCCAGTAATAATAATAATAATAATAATAATAATAATAATAATAATAAATCCTAGTGTAATTCTTTTTCCCATAAAGCGAACATATGCAATGAGGTGTGACTTTTCAGAAGTCCCTTCGCTCATCTATTTGAAGGGATTGAAGTCCCTCCCACAAAGCCATGTTGCAAGCTAAGCATTTACACGTACTGACACCGATGAGATGAAATTTGACAGTATCATTTCTCAGTTGTTTTCTTGCTAATGGTTTGGACAAAAAATTCCAGCACAATGTCAGAGTTTTTTTGTGCTTAGCTATTTTTTGAGCTACAGGGAATGACATTTTCAAGTTTCTTATCAATGTTAGTTGTGTTCTTTATCCCGTCTTGTACACTAATCAACTGCTTTGCTTTTGACTCTACAACTTATCTGTTTGTATGAAATGAAGTAATAAGTTAATCCTCGTATTTTCTACACTGTATTGGTCTAGCACTGTTATGTGAAATAGAGTATTTCAGTCTTTTATTGCTGGTTGTGGGAGCTTCATCATCTGGGACCTATGGTACTGAAGCATTTGCATCAGCAACTGAAGCCTCAGACCTTAGAAATCTTGTGGTCTAGTTGTCTGTTTTGGTGAATGTACTATAAACTAGTCCATTTTGGACAGATATGACATCACTGTTGATGTGCTCACTAAATATAATACTGCATTATGAACCTGATTTTCCTGTAGCTTCAGCTGTGATGTATGGCCATTATTTTATGAATCTCTTTACATGTAGTCAATGCTCAGTATCCCAATGGATGCTGCTATGCTGCTGTCACATCAATGAATGTCTTCGTAATTAACATTACCACAGACATAACACTAGACACGATATTAGGAGCCTGCTATATTAGCACCAGTGTTGAAATGATGCTGCCATATTGGATAATGCTACTTTCACTGCTAATGAACACATTGGTAGTGTGTCAGTATTAAAGTCAAAAGGATCCTAGTGTTTTGCAATTAACTTCTGTCACTACAGCAACACAGTTACTGGTGAGGGAAAGGCATTATGTTTCAAGTGAGTTAAACAAATTGTTGAACTGATATGCAAACATTTGACCTGTATCTCATTGCTGCTGTAACAGCAAAGAAATGTGAGAAGGTAAAATATGCAACAGTCTTCCATGTGGTCATAGATGAAGGGTGAATCATGGAGCATTAAAATGACACTGCCAGTTTTCGTAGGGGTACGACAAACTAATACCCTGGATGATGACATGGCGATTTTCCCAAAAAGTTTATGTACTTTGAGATTTACTGTGCGTAAGAATTTAGTAATTATTTGGTATTTAGTCTAATTTTGTAGCCACTTTTGTGTGTACCCAGGTTTTAAACATGAGGTTCCTAGTCTCTAAACACCTTGTTGATTTGTTCCGTTCATGGAATTCTGTTTATCAAATTTTTTGTGTACCACAAACTTTCATACTAAAATGGAAAAAATTTACTGTTTGTCAAATAGTGCGGTCGGACGGAAGCTGGAAGAGTTCAAAACATCAGTGACGGTAGCAGCACACAGTAAAGTGACTTTTGAACTCACATATGAGGAATTGCTAAAACGTCGCCTGGGCCAATATGAGCTCTTGATCAAAGCGAAACCAACACAGGTGGTCAAGGACTTCATGGTAAATACAAGGAATGGGAGAGCTATGTTGGTTTACATTGTTAGTTCATGTGTGCCATACTTTATTTGATTTATTTAAACTATACTGCTTTTGCTTGTTGGTGGATTTAACCCAGTTAGGTAGCAATTCTGTCAGTGTAATATAGTGAGTTCTGTGTCTGTCCCTGTATTGCAGATTGAAGTACGGATACACGAGAGACAGGGAATTCGTTTTCTGCAAACCCATGGAGGACTGATTTCCAAAAATCTTGCAAAGGTTGTCAATACCACATTATCAGACAAAGAGGTACAGTAATGTCCCATCGACCCACAGCAAAAGTGTACAAGAATGGCATTTAAAACGCTTTGTATTTTCATCCCGAATGATAAAGCAGAGGGGAGTTTAACACACTCACAGTGAACCAGTCAGAGCTTTCATCACTTGGAGGATAAATCCCTTACTTTGTCTGACTTACATGACTACTAACTACTTATTTATGTCCTGTAGACACAGAAAGAAGTCTGTAAATGCCTATGATTGATCAGATTGTTTCAGGAAAATTACTGTACTCTTCTCTTATAGGCTGTTGTGCAGTTTGCCCCCACTCGTAAGCAACAGCAACAGTGCCCAGGCTGTGGAAAGGATGGCCTCAATGGCGAGCTCCTCATTACATATGATGTCAACAGGCCC
The DNA here is from genome assembly GCA_025773905.1 of Chitala chitala. Taxonomy (NCBI): domain Eukaryota; kingdom Metazoa; phylum Chordata; class Actinopteri; order Osteoglossiformes; family Notopteridae; genus Chitala; species Chitala chitala. The sequence goes on along the minus strand of JABJVR010005671.1, from coordinate 5,982 downwards.
ATATCAAAGGGTGATCTGCAGGTACTGAACATAAGTATGACCATGAGCTGTGTGCAGGTGTGACGCATGTAAATTTGTGCTATCAAACATGTTGGTAAACCTAATGTACAACTTCTCCAAATGAAAATAAGATAACGTTAATGATCACAAATTAGACCAAATGCTAATAAAACATCACTTTGCTGGTGTACATTTTTAGGTTTGCAGTGGGTACTTTGTGCATTACTTTGCTCCAAGTAACCTTGAACGGATGCGCAAAAATGTGGTGTTTATCATCGATGAAAGTGGCTCCATGGCAGGCAGGAAAATTGAGCAGGTATTCCTACTTCAAATACCTAACAACTTCAGCCTCTACTGTACAGAGCACAGCACAACAGCCAGTGTCTACATCTGCTGTAATATTCTGCATAAGACCCTTGAGGCACTGACACTGATTTCTGTTTATTAATACTACAGTGGTACCTCAACATGAGTGCCCCCACTTGTTAGTAAATCGAGATATGAGTGAAACTATTCGCAAAAAAAGTAATCCTCGTTTGCAAGCAAACACTCGAGTTACGAGAGAAGTATACAGTCACTCCTCGACTTATGAACATCCGACTTGCGAATATTCATAGATACAAACAAAGGCATTTAATTTATTCGTTCAATTTTACTTTGGAGAAAGGAACTGGAGAGCCACAGCTGAAAAATTTCACATGCGCAGCTCTCCAGTCATGTACGGTATTTGGCCGTTAAGTACACCTGAGTGCTCTAAGAGTTATCGTGATTTATAATGAATTAATTATCCAGTGCATCACGTATCCATCATGGCTGGTGAAAAGGCTAGTGATGTTATTGGTAGTGCTAAAAAGCGACAAGCCATCTCAACGGAAACAAACGTGGTGATAATTATTATTATGTACGAGTTTTGACGGAAAAATAAACTTAGGAGGTGAGTATTTTGTCAACCCACCCGAAAATGGGGACTTTAATGCTTTCCAGTCAACAGCAAGGAAAAAAAGATCACCTGCGAGTAGCCCATACGGAATAAACTGTCGCCTTCCTAAAAGGGGCAGTGGGTTTGGTGAGTTCGGTTTCAAGGTAACCTCTACAATTATATTATTATAATAATATAGCTATTATTGTTATTATTACTAAAATTAATTAACATAATTTATGCTTTTTTGTTCTTTTTGTGTTTTTAGGATAAGACAACAAACTTTATGTTTTAATACTACTTTATCATATAACTAACATGCTTTAGGAATGTTTGGTAGGACCACACGTAGTGTTCATACTGTAGCGGTTTCTAGGCAACGAACCTCACCAAGCCTACCGCCCCTTTTTGGAGGAAGGCGGCAAGTTTTTACTTCAGGCACTTGGCGCCGTTTGCTTCTCTGTTGAAACTTTCGTTAAAGTTCCCGGTTTCGGGGTTTATTAATTAAACTCGTGTCTCTCACATTTTTTTTTCATCAAAACTCCTACAATACAAATTATGAACTTGCGAAAAATTCACGTTATTAACGGCCTCTCGGAACGTAACTCGTTCGTAAATTGAGGAGTCTCTGTACATGCTTTTATCATCGTTTTTGCCCAGTACGAGCAAGATTCTCAGTATGAGTAAAAACTCGCTCAGCATACAAGAGACTGGCTGTGACTTGCGAGCTATTGTTTGAACAAGCCAAGGAGGAGAGTGTGGGCACGCTTTGTTTCCCGCAAGGCGTGGGTGGCAAACCATGGGATGCCTGGTCACCCACTTCCTGCTCGCTGGCTCTCAGTCTGCATTGTACTCCCGTGAGGGAAACATCTGCATGCTCGTGTCCTCGTTCGTTTGTGTTTTTACATAAGGTTCACTTTATTTACATAAGCCACGAATTAAACTCACAAGTCGAGGTACCACTGTATATGTTTATTGCAAGTTTCAGAGGCAATTTCCATAACACAAAAATCAAAATACGTCCTGACAAATGAGTTACACTCAAAATGTACACTCATCCCATAGTGTAGAACATGAGGTGTTTGTGTTGTTAGACTCGAGAGGCACTGTTGAAGATCCTAGAAGACATTCCAGAAGAAGATCACTTTGGCCTAATCACCTTTGATAGCATTGTTAGGACCTGGAAACCCCATCTAGTCCAGGCCACTGCTGAAAACTTGGAAGCTGCACGCTCATTTGTGAAGAGCATATATCATCGAGGAGGTAGGTCAGGTGAACTAGTTCACAGTGGCAGCAAACCTTACATCAAGTCAATAGCTGTAGGTTGTCACATTGAATTAAATAAAGACTAAGAAACACAATTTGGTGGTCATTCAGTATAATTTTGCAACTAACTGTGTATTTGCCACAGTTAGTTACAAAGTTTTTACCTTTTGCTTTTGTAACCTCAGCCACAGACATCAATGCAGCAGTCCTAGAAGGAGTGAAGATGCTAAACCACCTTGCTGAGAAGAACATTAAAGAGAGCAACTCTATTCTCATTCTGCTCACAGATGGAGACCCCACTTCAGGTACCACAGATCACAGTGATCAGTCAAATCACATGATTCCATAAACACTATATGTACAGCTGTTCTACACTCAGGAAGACATCCTCAATATATCATTGATAGGTAATGACAGATTGCAATTTATAATCCAAGTACTCATACACTGAAGACTGAAAAATTCAAGTACAGTGGGGATCATGATAAAATTGGGCCTGAACAACACTGAAACATAAAAATGTATCGTTTTTCTGAGGAAATTGCAGGCATTATAAAGCCACACAAATGTCATAAAGTTGCATTTTTACTCAGGTGTTTTTCGCACATTTCCAAGCTTTTCTTCCTGAACCAGGTTTAAAGAGCATTTGTTTGTGTTCAATTTATGTTACATAGCAGTCAGGACACTAGGGTAACTGATATCAGGGCTTAAGTAAGGGTTAAGGTGATAAGGTTATATATCTTTAGCTTAAGGAAGGGCTAAGGTGATATCTTTGAATGATGTTAAATGTTCATAGGTATTAAAACCCTTCCATCGCTCACTATACATTTACTTGCCATCACCATACACATACTGGTATATAAAATCAGAGATATGTATTATAAACCGCTTTCTGTAGTTTTATGTTATGGCAAAACATTTATTTATTGGTAAGTTAGCATTAAATTTTGAAGCTTTTGTTTCAACACTTACTACAGTTTAACATGTTAAAAATATACAGTATACCTGTACTGTAAGTACTTTACTCATGCAAATTGTGTTTTTTTTTTTTCAGATTGTTATTGAGATCTACACTATACTTGTACTCTTCTTCCTTGTTTTAAAGCTATACAGCCAGTATAGCCATACTGTATATTGCCATTATGAGTGAATAAGTTAGTAATGACCAAGTATAAAAGCAGAATTACATGCAAACTGATACATTGTTTTCAATGAGTTAGAAAAATCAGACCAAAGACCAATTGTTGATGGTGACGGTCCTTTCCAATCTGTAGGAGAGACCAACCTTGGCATCATTCAAGCCAATGTGAAGGAGGCCATAGGCAGGAGATACACACTGTACAGCCTGGGCTTTGGCTTTGATGTTAACTATGACTTCCTGGAGAAGATGGCACTGCAGAATGAGGGTGTGGCCCGTAGGATCTACCCTGACTCTGACGCTGCCCTGCAGCTGCAGGTAACCAATCGGTACTCATCTGGAAGATGAACTATTTGTGAGCTAGGAGCTATGTGGCCTGTTTCTGTGTCCAATCAGGGCTTTTATGAAGAGGTTGCCACGCCCCTTCTGCTGGACATCCAGATGAGCTATTTGGGAGTGTCAAACCTCACTCAGACCAACTTCAGCCAGTACTACAATGGCTCTGAGATTGTGGTCGCTGGTCGCATCACTGACAATGATCTGGAAACACTCACAGGAGCAGTCAAGGCGCGTTCGGTGAGAACTAAAATTTTTTGTGTCAAATATCTGTTCAGTTCTTTCTCAAATGGTTTCTTGTTGCTATACTGAACAGCTTTGTACACATTACTGCAGAGAACACAACAACAACTACACACTCTGAATCACTGGCTCACATGAAATTTTTCACAATTGCTGTACTACTCTACTGCAACAGGAGAATTAGTATGAGAACTTACCAGTCTGGTTGAATAAATGCAAGTAGCTTTCACCACACAGGTTTGAAATAAGCTATCCTATGAAAGCTGTGTGGTCGACCCTGGTTAGTACCTGAATGGGAGACCACCTGGAAGGGTGCTTAACCTGCACTCTGTGTGGGTCGTAATGCCCCAGTACAGTACCAGATACACTGTAAAGTATCACTTTAAAGTGGCATTGTCCTTAGAATGAGCTGTAAAACTTGCTGACTATGACAGATCCTACTTTGTTTTCATTAAAGGTCGTGGGGTATTCCTCGTGAGGAGTAGGGGTTGTCCCTGATGTCTTGGCTGGATTTCTTTATCTATCGTAGCTTCTAGATAATCCCCATGTGTAAATAGATTGTAGCACTCTCTCTGCTGCTCTGAGGTTTCTGGTGCATTAGGGTTGCCATGGTATCACCCAGAGGGATGCTGCACTTTGGTGGTGATGTTGGAGAAAAGTCCATATTCCATTATAAAACTCCTTATGAGTGGCATTCATTCACTGAAATTACTCAGTGGTAGAAACTCATACCATATTCTAACATAAAAAAAACAATTAACCTGTAGATGGTTCTTGCAGAAACACAGCACAGTGGTGTATGAAGACATGTCTGTTAAGATGGACAACACTGCGGATATCTACATATTTGAGATGTACATGCAGAGGCTCTGGGCATATCTCACAGTGAAACAATTGCTGGAGAAAGAGTAAGTATGTATCTAAAGTAAGTGTATGGGAGACAGAGTGCATGTGTTTGTCCACTTCTAGGTACAATAAAATAAACATACAATATATATGTGTGAGAGTATTTGACGTGTGTGTGTGTGTGTGTGTGTGTGCTCCCCATAGAATGTTGCTGGAGCAGGATGAGAAGAAAGCAGTGAGCGACCAGGCCCTAGATCTCTCTCTGAAGTACAACTTTGTGACCCCACTAACATCAATGGTGGTCACTAAACCAGAGGGTGACGGCTCTGATGTGCTCCACAAACCAAAGGAAGTTAAACCTCAGCCTGGTATGTATAGCAGCATAAGACAGTAAGCAACCACCCTGTATTTCTGCTGCCAAAATTACAACCTGTTTTCTGAAACAAAGCAATCAAACAGTATAAGAAGGTATAAGGAGGTATAAGACTAAAGAAAGCCACATTTAAAATCCATATCTACAGACTGCAAAGCTCTAACTGTAAAGGAGTGCATGTTTGTGTGTGTGTGAGATCTCCCAGGAACTGCAGGTCAGTATTTCTTTTTTGGTAAAATAAATAAAAATGAATTAATTAATAATAATTTTTAAAATGACAGCTGATTTTACTTTACTGAGCCTGAAATTTGGGTTCCTAATTGTTTATCGCTTATTTATTTTGTTCTGTAACTAAACTGTTCATTATTGTATTTTAGGACATCCTGGATTTGTAGGTGAGTTTCTTATAGGAATTTGCAGATCACTTTAACTGGTATGTGTGCACCAGTAGTAATGTTAATTAACCATTTAACCATGGCCATTGAGCCACGTTGGATTTTGAAAATCCAGACCATATCCGCACAATCAAAGTAACACGTTTTTCCAGAACCAGTTCGTTATGCCATGCTGCACACTTGTTTATTTAACATCGTAGATGACCTTTTGGACAGTGTGCTGTTTACTTATCTGTAACATGAGTGAAATATTTTAGCAGTCTGGTGGTATATAAATTATAAATATCAAGAGACTGAGTCAGATATTGACACCTCTGCTGTATATACATTACTCAGAGAAATTGTGAATTTTCTTCCATAAATTTTTCAGATGTCATAAAGTTGTTTTGGCATAAAGTCACAGGCATTTGAACAAATTACTGACAATACTGAGATCCCCAATGCAGTTATAAGGATTTGGTATGGA
>JABJVR010005670.1:0-13293 GCA_025773905.1 Chitala chitala | reverse complement strand
AAAAAGATGCAGGTTCCGTCCCAGAAGGGTGATCTTCCTCTCCACTCCGACCGGTAGGAGGGAGGAGCCCTGGACAGTGTTTACACAAGGGCAGGCTGAGGGCCCCACGCTCTCCATGCTTTCGGAGAATCCGTCATCCTCCTGTGCTCACACCACAGGGCCATGTTAGCCTTCTCATCTCACCTAACACAGGGTCTCTAGTCCAAACAGCCTGCCCTATAACCCTATACCGTGTGCGCCAACATCTCAAAATGTGCAAACTAACACAGGCTTTGATGGTGGACGCGGGTCAGAAATCAGATCAAGTGAAACACACGTCCAGCCAAAAAAGAGAAAAAAAAAAAAAAGTAGTTTCAGTTAGTAACCAAAGCCACTGATTTTTTTTCCCTTTTTTGTATTAAAAGCAGCGACAGTGTGAGTGACACCAAAAGCTGAAAACACTGAAATGGCAGGATGCACATGGCAAGCTGACAGGTATCAGAGAACAATGGGAATAAACTTTTTGTGGGAGTGGGGTGTTCAGTCCGTAATTTGTTCTGAGGGGTGGGCGACAAACTGACTGTGCTGGCTGCGCGGACCTGAACTCACCAGCAGCTGATAGTCGGACAGGTATCGGGAGTCCAGGAGGTGTGAGTAGGCAGGTGCGGAGCGGTCCGCATCTCCGTCGCCCGATAGCACGGCGGCCGAAAAAGTGACCGTGTCACCCTCTGTGTCACGCACTGCCTCTTCCTTGCCTGCATCCATAGTCTCACTGGGGAGTGATTGAGGCACCAGCTGGGCGGTGGCATTGAGGTCGTGTGGCACCTCTGGCAAATACAAGGGCAGACTGGGGGTCTGGGTGAGAGCATCAGTGGGGGGCCTGGTTACTATGGTGACGTCTGCTGAGGTGAAGTCTGATACAGCTGAGTTGGTCACAGTCTCTTCCATGGGACGAACTGGGGGCAGAGCTGCTGTGGTCAAGGTGTCTTCCTCAGGGAAAAGTCGAGGCTCCGTGGCCCCCTCCCTCAGCTCTTCAGCACTTGTCACCGAGGGGACGGTACTCACAGTGCTGGGACCCTCCACTCTGCTGAGAACAGTGGTCTGAGCAGGCTGGGTGGTGGTGGCATGGCTTAGAGTGGTAGGCAGTGGTGTGCTAGGTGCGCTTGTTGGGGGCAGTGTGGCAGACTCTGGATTGGTGGGGGTGGTCATGGACAGAGTGGTCATCACAGGCCCTCCTTCGTTCTCGAGGACAGCAGTTATGGTGGCCACAGAGGCCACGGTGCTGGCAGGCGGAACAGGGGTGGGGGTGGCGGGCACCGCCGTTGTGCTCTGGACAGTTGATGTAAGCCTATCAAAGACTACTGCTGTAGGAGCAGCTGGTGTGGGAAGTTTGAACTGATGGCATTTAAGACAAGAGAAGAGGGGGGGTGGGTTTGGTGGAGACAAGAGGAAATGGACAGCAAAAAAAAAAAAAAAAAAAAAAAATCACAAAAATGCAGACCAACATGGCACATGACAGCTGGGATCATGAGAACCCTTCAGGCAGTCACAGTGAGGTGTGACAATCTTCAACGGGCACGCGGCACACAAACTCAAACGTCTGCCGGAAGCTATTTGTTTGCATCTGCACCATAGCTTTGCTGGGCCAGTTAGTAAATGAAAATGCAAGTTTAATCAGCAACACACCCATCGACCATTTAAATCACATTTCAGTCCCCATCTACACCTGGAGTTAACATGTAAAACACAAAGGCAGTTATGTGTAGTCTAAACAAGGGGTGAGACATCTTATTTTTAAATTAGTGACAAATTGTGGCAAATAAGTGAAATACAGAAATGCTGAAATTGTCAAAAATCAATTTTTGTGGTCCACAACAAATGCAAGATAAAATTTCCCAAATTTCAGCAAATGTAATATGTTGGCAACAAATGGTGTAGATCACAACACCTTTAGTTAGATTAAAATATGTTAATAAAAATAATAAAAACATTAAGTTGTATTTAAAACTCTTGTCACACTTCTGCTCAGCCAACTTAAGCACACACTAATCACGAAGTAATCGTTTTTAATGATGCGTTTCAAATTTGATTTTTTAACAAAACTTGTTAATGTGCATTACAAGTGTCCACGTTACATAAAAAAAAAAATTCTCACTACACTGGTAAAAAAAAAAAAAAGTTAAAACATAAGAATATTTTTTCAAAAGATGTATACTTTGAGTACTCACAACTGCCTTAAATGTAAATAGCGAAATCGAACTCTCAAACTTTTCACAGCAAATTCCGCACTTACAGCGACGACAGACAAGACATTTCGCGCGTGGTGAGAACCTAAGCACTAGAGGCGAGCGGACCGTCGTCACCTCCGACGTACCTTCTCGTTGTAAATGATGGCGCCTCGCTCGCAGCCGGGCCTATAGGTGCACAGGTGCTGATGGACACACCAGTGGCAGCCCCACCGGCTGCTCACACAGCCGCGACACCTATATGGGGGTGAGGGGTGGTGTAGTCAAAACTCAACGGTACACTTCTCATGCCCATACTCACTCACAGATACACTTCAGTCACATCTGCTCACCGCCAAATCATTGGAGAGACTGCAATTAGAGAAATCAATGAAGGTGAAAGCCTGGTCAAACAAGACCACCCAAAAGTTTAAGAGCTGACACTGCAGGAATGGATGTGGCCATCGTGAGTATGGTCTGCCCGGCATGCAGCAACACCTAATGAAATGCGCCTGTGATGGTGGGTTTGCACCTGTGCTGTTTATAAAACTTCCTCTGGGTTTAAACCTGTTTTCATGAGTCCTGTATATTATATAGAACAAAGTACAATGTAGTAAAGTAGTTCTTAACTGAATAAGACACCAGATATTTTATTCAGGAAATTCAAGTTAATGTGAATTTTGTACATTATAACACCCTGCTGTGATACCCTGTAGTTATTAGCAACGCCCTGTAGTACTCTGTAGTTCACTGCACCTCCCATAACACCCTGTAACACCCTCCATGTCCTGTAATTCTCTGTAGTGCTCTATAACACTCTGAAGCCGAGCCTCTCTCCAATGACACAAGACTACCAGCTGAATGTGAGTAACAAGTACAGTTAGCAAACGCAAGCCAACACATGCGTACAAAATGAATGAGAGGACAGGACCTGTGGAAGGAGTGTGATCCCAGGTGCCCGAAACTTACTGCATGCTTCCAGAGAGCTCCTGGACAGCTTCGCAGCTGTAGAAGGTGAAGTTTGTGGCGGCCACGGTGACCATGAGGAAGCGGAGTGACAGGGTGACCGTGACGGAGTCTGTGGGAGAAGCAGAGGGGAGGGGTGGTGATGACACTCAGCGTGCTGGCAGAATTACAAGTGAGTTCTTGGACAGCAGGTGAAGGCTACAGGAATTTCAAGTGAGGACCTGTTTCCTTCCTCTCATAATGAGGATGAGGTCCAGCTGATTGCTACAGCCAGACTTGCATAGGCAATCCCAATATGGAGAAATACAAGCAGAGGAACAATCCGCTATGTAGCATATGAAGTCTTTCCCCAACCTGTATTACACATTTGGAATCAGCATCCCGTAACCTAAGCCCAACAGTATCTGACGTTTCCTTCAAGCCTAACCATGGTCCAGCTACGTAAATGGTTTTTACATGAACCTTTGTGATTTTTTTTCATACAGTTTTAACTGCAACTACAACAATTCAGTGCCTGAAGGAAAACACTTTTTTAAAGGAGATGACAGCCGCATTGATCACAGACTGAGTTCTGTTATCTGTGCATAAATAAACTTAGTATTTTTAGGCTGTATATTCTCAGAAACAACGGTCTGAGCCAACAAAAAGACTGGGGTCACACCAAGTATTGCATTTCCAGGACTCTGTTTGCTTAAAAATACTGATAATGATCGTCACACTTACAATTGGCCTTTACATAACAGCACAGTCTGAAACAAAGAACCCCAAACAGAACACTAGACATGAGTCAACGCCTATAGCTTGTCAAGTCCATACACAAACAGAAGGCGGGAAGCCAGATGTAGTGCTCACTTCAGGAGAAGGAACCAGATGCAGAAAGACATCCAACCCAGCATTACTATGAAAGCCAAACGACACAATTTGCTAACATACTTTTCATAGCAGTAAACACAGGAAATATGAAAAATGTAGAGAGATATGCTTCCTGCCAAACAGAACAGCATTTTTGTGGCTTTCTTTAAAAACTATTCTCCAAAGTTGGCGGTCACTCACCCTCTCCGGGGAGTATGGAAGGCACCTGGCCTGCCTCTGGGGAGGCACACGTGATGCCACTGTCTGTCACGGTAGCAGGGCTCTCGTTATCCTGGAAGAAGCAGGAGTACCGCTCTCCCTGCTGAAGGCTGGGCAACCCAGGAACGGACAACAAGACCTGTAGGGCAGGGACATGGAAGAGAGGGCAAGAGGGAGGGAGGGAGGGAGGGAGGGAGGGTGCTAAATTACAGCAACCTGGGTAAAGAACATGGTGCTCACAGGTGTGGCATTTAACCAGAATCGAAAAGCAGAGGACAGAGGCAGCTCTGATTACACATTAGACTTGTAGTCTGTGACTGCAGAAATCAGTCACGCTTGTGCCAATCATCTCTCCTTTTTCTGTGTGAACCAGATGGGGTTATAAACCAAACACTTGGATAAGACACAAATCACTTTGATATTGACAAAACAGAACAACTGACAAACATCCTGTTAAAGGTAGCCACAAATAGCTAATCAAATCAAACGGATTTGGTCTGTGAAGACATAAGACAAAGTGACCCACTCCATCTAAGGGCTCACAGACTGGGCCCTGTCTTTTCTCTCTCCCTCCATCTCCCAACACGCCCTGAGGGGTGCTTACATCTATGCGCTCCTCATGGCTGATGTTAGCAGGGTTCAGGGTGTGGATGCTGAGACACCGCTGGGTCTGCTCAAAGCTCCACAGCCACTGTCCCGGCAGCGGTCCCCGTGTGCACTTCGAGCGGCGGCTGCACCTGCCGTTAAGCGGGGGGGTAGGTGGTTATACCAGTCACGCAGGCACCGCAGCCAAGCTATCTTGTAACTCACCCGCTGGAGTGGAGGACTGATTCAGACATTCCTAACTTATCATCAAGGCTTTGGCACAGTTACTGACAGAACACACAGCCTTCACAGAAACCACTGAAAACACCAAAAGCAATCCATTTACGTGTTTACCTATTAAAGTGATTTACACAGCTGGTGACAGAAGAATTGGTCAGAAAAAGTCCTCCAGAAATATAAAGTTACAGTGGTAATGGAAAGGGAAGCTTCCAAAAAGAAAAATAATACAGCTAAAGTGCTCTGGGTAAGTGCACACTTATGTCTATGAAAACATAAAAAGCATAATGTAAATAGTTATTATTGAATGTACGTGTGGAGTCTATGACAGGGATTAGCAGTAATAATGCATGATTGCTGTTCAGAGAGGTGCTTCCTGATGCACCCTGTGGCTCACCTGCCTTCGAGCACACACCAGCCACAGTAAGGGTCACGGGTCGCCAGGCACGACTCGCAGTCCAAGCGTTCCTGGCATTCCGCCACCGGACGCTTCTCCACCTGAAAGTGAGACGGGACACACGCTGCCCTTTCTACAGCTATAGACCTTTGGGGGGGGGGGTGACAAAAATCAAAAACCCAGTTGCATTTAGGCCCGTGGAGCCATTTGTACCATTGTGCCAGTCATCACGTAGAGGTGGTCCTCGGTCTGGTCCAGGAGCAGGTCGCTGTTGACAGCTGCGCCAGGCTGGATGGAGATTTTGGCGTAGCACTCTGCCTCTCCTGCAGGCCCGAGGAACACCTGGGGACAGAGCCGAGACATCCATCCTCACCTGCGCCCCCTCGAGTTTCAAGGTCAGATCGTTTATACAACATCAGCACAAAGAAGGGAAATGATTTCAGCAAAAATGTAGGTTATCACTGGTGAACACACCGCAGCCAGTTGGGATTTTGAAACATCCATGTCTAAAAATGTATCTAAACAGTTTCCACTGGTGCAAGTAATACCAGACCATAATAGAGGGTTCTAAATAAATAGTTGTTATAGCCCAAAATGCATAAATCAAATTTTAAAAAAAGAATAAGCACATTGAAGACTGAAGCACATTAAAGGCAAACAGCCGTCACCTGAATTGCACCTGTGCAAAACAATCATTTTGAATGGTAACTAGGCTCAGCGACATATTGCAGTGAAACGCCAGGAAGCTTCTGCGGGGCTCAGAAGCGGTCAGATTGCTGTTATCACAGAAAACGAGGAAGCCTGAAGGGAAACTATGTGAGGACATGGTGTCTCACTACTGCAAGCTTTAGCCACGGTGAGCAGCAGTTCCGTCAGTGCGCTGTCAACACTCGCCTCATTTCTCTTTTATCTTTAGCTGTTTCATGCATGCAGTCAATGCTGTAACATACAAAATATTAACAGACCACTCTGAGCACTTACAGGTGGTCTAAAATGTTGCCAAACTTGTAAAAAAAAATAATAGAGTAACAAGTTACGTGAAATGAGGAAGAGACTAATGGAAAATATCAATGCGAGGTGTTCTTCCTCTATCGCTTTGAAACCCGTGTTAGTTTTAGACCGCTGCCAGTTCCGGGGTGTTCGGTTACATCTGAGAGAAAGCTGATGTGGTTTTAACTCGGGGGCGGTTTGTGCAAGGATTTACATCACAAAGTTAAGCAGACATTTAAGATGCTGGGTTACTCAGCTTAATATGGTTATGATAAATACGTTACTGAGTTTAATACGGTTATGATAGATTTCACGCCGCCATGTTCAAGCATGCTAGCAGTCAGCCTAATGTATGAATTCACAGGAGGCGCCTCTGAGGTGTCTAGGTACGATATGGGGTGCAGCTGTCAGGAATGGGATCATGTCTTTTTAATGGGCTGGGTCCAGTCAGCTGTGCTAGAAATGTCTTTGATCCTCCAAACCTCAGCTGTCTGGAGGTCATAAAGAATGTGAAAGACGTTCGGCTTTTTTCCCTCCCGTGTAAAACCTAGAGGAATATTACTGGCACATTTTAAAGCGGGGATGTTTGTCTACCGTGCGGTGGCGATTACGCAGCTTCAGTGCAGATGGAGAGTGTGAGTAGCTACCAGGCCTCTTGTGAAGAGCATCCTCAGATACAACGCTCCAAACTGAACTTTCCAAGCCATTAGAGGAGCGCCAAGTTTGGTCGCCGATCGCTGAAAGCATCTGTCACGCGTCAAGATAAAGGATGAGCCTTCTGTGAACCCGCTGAGAGTTTCAAAATAATTCTCGGATGTTATGCAGCTCCATGAAGCCGTGTGTTTATTTTTGTGACTCAGATAGACAATATAAAAAAACAAAAGAACATTCAAATGAAACAGTAAAGCACTATAAAACACATCTTGTATAAATTCCTGCAATAATTTCATTGGGGCTTATAAGCAATATTTTATATTTATGTAGTGGTGCATAACTGGTGTCATGTCGGTGTTCTGAAGAAAGCCTCGTCTGTTACTTGGGTAACAGGATGCAGAAGGCGGAGTCACTATCAAATGGGCCAATCAGCATGATGCTGAGCATCAGCGTTTAGGACATGGAAAAAGAACAGGTCTTTGAAATAGAGGCCTTCAAGGTGAAGACAATGGATCAGTACCATGTCAGAAGCCAGCTGCCTAGCTTATAACATTAGCCCATATACAACAAACAATGACAGAAATTATATGTGGAAAAACAGGTTACCTGCTTGTGTGTCGGAAATGTAATGGGAAATTTAAAAACTAAACTTAATAAGGACTCTGGATGTATCCGTTCAAGGTGGATTATTGTTTCATTGCAAGCTGGGTGAAAACATGCACTCACACACGTGTACGAGCACATGTACACGTGCCCTCGCGTTCATGCAAATACAAGACTATATCCAGACTTGGGCTGTGAACACAGGTATTTAGAGAGGTCTCCCAAAGGTCATGTGGGGGTGGGGATGAGCACTACCTTGCGTAGGTCTCCGTTGGAGTCCCCCAGGAAGGCGATGGTGTGCCCGTCCCGCACGCTGACTGCCACAGACGTGAGACGAGTTGATGGGCTGTAAAACACTGGCTCCGCCTCCACTGGCACATGGCTGGCCATTGGGCTGGGGGTGTGGTCAGAGCCACAGGGGAAAGCTACCAGGGTGTTCTAAAGAGGTAATAATACAAGTTAGGCTGCATTACTCACTGAAAACGTATTTTAACTGCCTGGTCATTTTAATGCCTTAAATCAAAAACAGGCTTTTGGTGATATTATTACAATACTTAAACTATAATAACCTATATAATTACAGGGGTTGCATTATTGGTTGACTCCTCCATGGCTGTAGGCAGTTTTCACCCTTGTGGTCTCCCTTTCCATGTGTACATTTACTAAACACAGTCTGTGTACACGCAGTTCATGTGAACTTGCTGCTCTAAATTCCCTAATTGTGTGCTTTTACCTTAAATATGACGACATTGGAATGTACCTTGCTGTTCAGAGTACCCTGCCTTGCACTATGTGTTGCTTGGGATAGGTTCAGTGCCCCTTACTATGTTCTGGTGAAAACACGTCTCCAAAATTAATGAATTACTAATTAGATACTAACAGTTTTTCCTAATGTGAGATAAACATGCACAATCAGGTTAACGGTGATCTGGTTAACAGTGAGCCGTTGTTCTAAGGCATTTGGTATCCATCTCTTAATTACAGGGCTCGTTAAACGCAGCACGGATCACTAAATCTTCCTCTTTCAACGGTTCTGTGAAACCGTGCCGAAAAAACATCAATAATGAAATTAAACCAGCCTGACAAAACAAACAACTGGCAATTAAACGACTTGCTGCCCTGAAAGGAAAAAAAACTAAATCAAATTATCTTTAATGTTATGAAGAAAAACATACACTGACTCTTACAGATCAGTTACCACCATAGCTAAGCTATATTTTACAGCCCTGAGCTACCATTCAGTACCATCCATCCATCCATACTTCCATCCAATCCTTTCCTATCCTATCCTATCCTAAACAGGGCCTTAAGGGCGCCTGGAGAGCTAAGGGCACGAGATGGGGGATGCTCTGGAGCGGGTGCCAACTACATATCCAAAATGGTGGCCTGGTAGAACATCAGGCTGGGATGCAGAAGTTTCTTGGTTCGAATCCCGGCCCAGCCATCAGTTGTGTCCTTGAGCAAGACATTCACCGCTAGCTCATTGTAACAAGTATATGAAA
Organism: Chitala chitala; assembly: GCA_025773905.1. Taxonomy (NCBI): domain Eukaryota; kingdom Metazoa; phylum Chordata; class Actinopteri; order Osteoglossiformes; family Notopteridae; genus Chitala; species Chitala chitala. The sequence continues at coordinate 4,084 of JABJVR010005670.1, read as the reverse complement.
TGTTGTAAGTCGCTTTGGATAAAAGCGTCTGCTAAATTATTAAAACAGTACAGGCAATCTGGAAATGTCGATCAGCCTACAACACATTTTTAGACTGGGACAGGAAACCTTAGAAGCACAGGAAGAACATGCTAACTCCATGCATGTTGGATGGAGGCGAGATTTGAGCCCCAACTTCAGAGGTACGAGGTAACAGTGCTACCATGCCCCCCCACCACCATTCAGTATCTGTAAAACACATTTAAACCCCACAGGGGGCCTCACCGAAGGCAAGTTGGCACAGTTGGACCTGACTTCATACTCGATGTACGCCATCTCTATGCCCCCCTGTGCCCGGCCATCTTGGGTGTAACAAAGGTCCCTTGTGGAGTTAATCTGCAGATCCAGGTCCTCCAGGGAGAACATACAAAGTGCAGAGTCCACGCTGGGTGAACCAGAGGAGGCCGGACGGGTGGAGAACACACCCAGGAGCATCTCCTTGCTTTGCGCATCTTCAGTGCCAGGTGACCCAAGGCGCGCCGCTTGCAGGAGGCTGTAGGTGACACCCAGAGCCGAGCGGCACACCAAGGGCACCTCCACATATGAGTAGTACGATGCATCGTCCAGGCAGACACGCGACACGTATGTCCTGTACTCACGCGCGTGCGACTTGAGGTCACGCCGGTAAAAGAGGAAGTAGACATGGGAGCGGCGGGAGAAGGCCGTTACAAAGTGGTGGTCATACTCGGGCAGCCTGCCGGCCACGGCCAGCTTGGCTGTCTCCTCGTAGGAAAACAGAGGCTCGGAGGCCAGGTTGCGGGTAGAGATGGGTGGGTGACTGCTGGTGTATCCCCGCCCGACAAACAGCACTGGCAGCTTCGAGCGCGGCTGCACCACCAGGCCGATGGTGGACACGTGCGGGTCGTTGGCAGCCACGTACTGCGTGTCCACAGGCCGCTCGGCAGAGAAGAGCACCTCCTGGATGGACGACAGGCTCCGCTTCTGACAGATGCCCTGGTTGACGCTGCCGCAGGTGATCAGTTCCCTGGAGAAGGGGTCCACCAGCAGCAGCTTGTTATGGTTGCTAGTGCGCCGTGCCTGGGGGCAGTTGGTCTCGGTGATGGGGGGCAGGCACTCCTTGCTGTCGTTCACAGGCCCTGTCACCACTTCCAGCTCCAACAGCAGGTCTCGGTCCAGTTGGAAGAGGCGGTCGCGGGCCCCCACGTACAGCGTGCCCTTTGACGGGTCAGGGTGCAGGGCCAAGTGCTCGAACGCGGCATCGCTACGGGAGAAGTTGGGGTAGCTGCCGGCAGTGCTCACGCTGCTCCAGAGCAGCAGCAACAGCATACAGGCAGGAAGTATCCAGACCATCCCTGGTACCACAGCAACCATTCTGGAAAGTCGAGTAAGGAAGGAATAGATTAAAGCTGAGTTTTCTGATCACGATGGTTTTCTCATAGGTGTGCCTGCCGCTCTGTTTTACAGTGTACTTCATTAAATCCCATCAGAGCTCGAGGCACAAACACACCCTTCTAACTCTCTGTAAGCAGGAAATAAATAAAAAAAAAAAAATGGAAGACAAAAATAATGTGTGGATGTTTCTCACCATTTGTTTCCAATCTAGCGATTAAAGTCACTTCTTTTCACTCCCGGCCATCCGGCTACATGGTTTGGTTGGAGCTCTCTTTCACAAACGAGGCGCTGGAAAACCACAATGTAGCCTGTTAGAACAAAAGAGCAGCTTCTGGATCAGAGAACAGCACAGGACAGGTTCTGTGAGTCAGGACATACGCCAGGGTCTTAAACAAGTCATTACATTGCATGGCGGTAGCACACAGGCTCCAGCTTGTCAGTGGCAACAAGAGCAGAAAGCAAGGATAGAGTCAGATGAATTCTGGGACACATGCATCTTCAGGTGGTTAAATATGAACTAAAACTGTACCAAAACTTCCATTTACATCCACTTACCTAATGCATAAAGTCTGGGTTGGAAAGGGCTCTCTGTGCGAAATGATTCATTGTCTCTGAATTTTCAGACTAAAGCTAACCTGCCAACATTGAATCACTGAAAAATACAGTTTCTAACCAAATCATCATAAACACATCAGCTGGACCACAGCAGCAGCATCATGGGGAGGCATGACAACCGCTACAGGGACAGCTGGCTGGTTAAGGCACTGAACTGAGCAGCAAACGCCGATCACGTCTAACACAGGAAGAAGCCTCAAGAAACAAGGAACAGGCACGAAAAATAAACGGTGAAAAGTTTTTTCAAATAACTGCTTAACAGAAAGCATTCGGTTTAAAGCATCTGAGTGGGCGGTGAATAATAACGCAGTATGTGAATCTGCCTCGTAGGGACAAAGGTGCGCTTGCTCAGACAAGCAGCTAACTGAGTGGGCAAACACAACCTGACAGCAAGGCTACAAACAGCATAGTGTAACGTCTATATGCTGATGTTTCTTACAGATCATCAAAGCATGAGGAAATGAGGTATTAGATACTCATTTGATAAAACTAATGCATACTACTCACTTTTTCGTAATTTATATTGTTCTCTTTCCTACCCTTGCCCATTACGGCCTTGATTAGTTTTTGACTGGAGAAATACACACGCTTACCATAAATCAAATGACACATCCTGTTTTGTAGTTGTTGTTGCTACCCTTTTTCCATGAAGAGAAATATTTGGATGTTTTCATGACACCGTCAGACAGGACAAAAAGGAAAGTGCACAGAACTTCTAATCACTCACAAATCCTCTCGCTCCTCCCTGCTCCACCCTTCAGGATCTTGAGCAGTGTTACTGTGACGGCCAGGCCAAGCGTTTCAACATTCAAACCAGTGTTCTAGTACTCGTCTGCCACATTCTGGGGTTGTATACAGCAGAGGTCACAGTGGCACACGGCTTTTGTCACTTCCTGTCCTTTCTGACCTTGTTACAATCAAACCCACCTTAACAGCAGGGTAACTAACAGAACCCTTCTGATCTTGTTTAGTGTCACTTCTCAAGCCTGATCAATTTTCATTTTAGTAGGTGGCATTAATCCTTTGCAAAAAAATACCTCAAATGAAATATGCCCTGTAATCTGTTTATGAATTTATAGCTGCTGCCCCACTCCCACCTCACAAGTGACTATTTTTTTTTTTTCTGAAAACAGGATGCAGACCCTTTCGGTGACGACACCCATGGAAGAGCTGTGGGCAGGAGATTAAACAGGCCCTGCAGAATGTGTGGCTCAGGTGGGTGCTGTGGAGTCGTGCATGAATCATTAAAAAGCCAGAAAGCGCTGACGTGTCAGCAGGAATTCTGGGAAGGATACATCTTAATTACTCCAGTGAAACAGCCAACAGCCAACCAGAGTGACCAGCCAAGCTCTCTGTGCCTTTCTGTCCACATGACAAGTCTTAACAAGCCCATCCGACCAGCCAGGCTCGACGGTTGGGGTGTGAATACTGTTCTACTGACAGGAGGAATCACGCTCTGAACAATAAAAAAAAATATTAAAAATGCCTTATTAACAGGAGCTTACATCTGCAAGGACAAGGTTTCACTTCCTGCCAACTAATCATGCACAAAACACAAACATTACGCTGCGGGTTACTGGACATTTTACAAACTCAAAGACAATTGGCCGCTTTTCAAATTTAAATTTAAGGGAAATTGAAACTTCAGGTGCACAAACAAAGCACATGCTTACACAGTAGTCTAAATCCATGACTGAAGTGAATACAATAATTTTCCAAAAAACAAACTTTGTGAACCAAAAAAATAAATGAATAAACATTTAGAAACAAGATGCATTTATCATGACTGAAAAGACACTGTGAGCCTTCAAGTTGAGCTGGACTTCCATAATGCATTTATTTTTGAGAACTCTGTAATTGGTGGCTAACAGGAAGGTTATTTAGAAGCAGTGTGTGGAGATCAGGCAAGGTCAAATATGGCTGTTGTGCTGGATAAGCTCAAAAGCTGTCAGAGCAGGTCCCTCAGCCTTCTACATCAATGAAGCACATCCAGTTGGAAATGTATGGAGAGGAGGACCTTAGAGGTGTCAATGGCAGAAAAGCTGTCGGCCTTAGGCAGCCTGCTCTGACAGCTTTT
>JABJVR010005669.1:1721-13293 GCA_025773905.1 Chitala chitala | reverse complement strand
CTGGGATGGGCTCCAGGTTTCCCCGCGACCCTCACCAGGAATAAGCAGTTAAGATAATGGATGGATGGATGGATATTAAATTGCTGATCCGTTTTCTTTAACACCTTCTACATCGTACTGGCAAGACCACTTCTGTCGTGGACTACATAAATATTATGTTTCCTGAGCCTTGGGTGAGTCACGTCACCGAAAACATCACAACACTGATGACACCAGAAAAGCCACCACCACCACCACCACAGATATCTTTTGTAAAAATCAGTAAATATTCCAGTTACCCACTTAAACATCTTCATACACAAAAGTCACTAAACTAGCATGAGGTGTGTTGAAATCAGATTAGCCACGCTGTGGATCACGGCCTCCTAACACCAAAAAAAAAAACCCATCTTACAACAAGCGATGTGACCATGTGCAGCAGAACTGACCTCTCGCCTTTCCTCATAACTTACCAAAGCGCCACTGCAGGAACGTTTTTAAGATTTAATTACGTGCCAAAAATCATTCTAGGTCTAAGTGTAATAACACAAACATGGGCGATATGTCACACTGTCACATTTTCACCAGCAGAGATACAGAAACGGAAGATGTAAGAGACGTACGCATTGTATTCTGCTAAATTGATAATCTTGCATTGTGTCTACGCTGACATTTTTCACAACTTTTGTTTCTTGCTATGGATCAGACATATCTGTCAAATCTAAACATTTCTGGCCATAAGTTTTTTTTGCCTCTTGACATTTCATCTACCCAGTGGTTTATACTTGAAGTGTAACATTAAAAAACTCCATTCTTTGTACAGATATTTATCCTGCAAAGGGTCACCGACGGGCTGGTGAGTATCTAAAGCAACACAGGATGTAAGTGTGGGTGCACCCTGGACGAGACACGAAAATCATTCGCTAAGAAATTAGCAATACACATCGTAATACATGATTTTGCAGACAAAGCCTTTTAAATCAAGCATTTCTTTGTATTACATATTTAGTTTTATATGTTTCAAACATAACATTTTAAACATATTGCAACAATAGAGGGAGCCAGTAGGTTTTGAGCTAAAGTCTTTGGCACAGTGGGCTAATCCTCCTGGTTGGTGTGCTGCACATGCAGCAATAATATGGGTTTGAAACCTGCCAGCACCCTTGGTCTGTTACACTGGTATCAGAAGCAGCAAAGTGCTTGAGACGAGATAGGTTGAGGTGGGGGTAGTGCTGTAACTGCTGCATCCCATGGCATGGGTGGTGACATCACCCCCAAGGGTCAGGACAAGAGTTTAATTAGCACAAAGAGATGGAGACTTATGTCAGTGGTTCAGTGGGCTAACTGTCTTGTCTGAGGGAGTGCATGGGCAGTGACAACCCGGGTTTGAAACCTGGCAGCACCCTTGGTCTGTTTCAATATTAATTGCCTTTACAAGCTTCCGTTATGCCGTATAGTAAATTTGTTGTGTGTGTACATATATCCCTCAAATAACAAATTGTTTACTTTCTTGTAATTAAAGTAGATTTTGCAATTAAACTTCAAAGTGCATTTAAAATTACAAACACTGAAATGCAACAATGGTGTCCACATCCTCTGAACTGGCAAATGGTGTAATCTTGTGTTCACACACACTCCTGCTGTCCTGGCCTGGCTTCTGGGGTTTGGGGGTGGGATAAATAACAGGAACCAGGGGGCTGTTTGTGTAACAGTTGTGTGGTTGTGTGGGGGGGTGTTTTGAGTTAGTGAAGCCCCAGCCGACTTTCTCCAGCAGCTCGTCCGCCAACTCCCCCACTCTGTTGCTCTTCTCGGTATGTACACAAGCTGGTGCTTTAACACAAACATCAAAACCAGCCCTCCATGTCTGAGTGACTCTGCTGTCCAGAGCTGAACAGCACTGCTGTCACTGGACGTGGTTTAGTGACACATCTGTACTGACTATCTGTGGACTCTGAATAATTTAAAGTCTCCTGGGCGGAAGGGGACACACGCAACTACCAGTTTTAGGGTTGACACTGGAATGCTACGTGGGGTTTGACCTGGTCCGACACAGGTACCCTGGTGCGAGCGTCATACCTCCAGTAGACCAGCATTCCTAGCAGCAGCAGAAGACACAGTAAAGTGAGTGCAGCCACCAGCACCAGGGACATGATGGTGAGTTTGTCTCTCTGCCCTGCCCTTGCCAGGCCCACCTGGGACTCGTGGCTGCTGTTACTGGCCTCTGTGGAAGGACAGGTGAGATAGTTCAGATCGCGAACCACACGGGCTTGCCGTGGTGACTGCCTATTCACGACCGAAGAAGAATGTTATTGGCATGTAATTTATACGCTTTCTCATGTTTAATTTGATCTTTGAAATAAGGATAAAAGTACTCACCTTGAAACATTCCGAGACACAAAAAAACAAGCTGTGTTTTTACTAAATATGAAGAAATGCTATAATTTGAAAAATATTCCACAGTTTTAGCTGTAACTGTATAGACAGATACGTTCCCAGGGTCTATGGGTATTGTCTAAGCATTAATGAGAATGTACACCATAAGGCACATAACACAAGAGAGAATGCAAAAAATAACATTCCCCTGTATCATTTCATAACCTGGCAACAGATTCTGAACGTTGTCTGAGAACACCATTAGTAGCCAGCCTCTGACAAAACGTTTGCGTGGTTTGAGCGTCCACGAAGCTGGTGGACTCTGACTACGCAGGGAGAAATGCAGCGATCTGCTGCCACCTTGTGGACAATTACTGTAAAACAGTTACACTCGTTCTTGGTTAGGCCCTGACTTCTATGTCGTGAGAAAGACGCATTTACTTGTGTCAACATTAACCTAATTTAACAGCTTTTTACTGACTGCCTTCCTTGCATCTTCTTAATTCTGAGTTATACTGTACTTAAGTAATTAGATGTGTGCTTAAAAAAAACATCCTATTTTTAGTTTCTCTCTACTTGGATTAAACCCATCCATTGTTAGCATAGGATATTTTTTCCTCAGAAACATTTGGGGTAAGTGGATGTTTCATAACACACATACAGTTTCCACAGGGATATACTGAACAGATAAATGCATATTCATAACGAACTAACAAAAACAGACAAGACAAGCAGCACAGCTTCAGATGAGTACGATGATGGCTGTCAGCTTCATCTCACTCTGCACCTACGGCCTGTGATCAAAGACCCACTGCTCAAAAGGGCCACACTGATTGCTGTGCTAATTTGTTGACCATTAGGCAGTTTTATGTCTCGTTAACCCCCAAACCTTACCTTACCCATGTGTCACAGAAATATACAGAGTCACATTTTTACAGGTTAGCGGTCTGAGACTCCATCGTTACGTCACTTGGTCAGCTGTGACATGGTGACTTTCTGAGAGGGCTGAAAGTCCCCTCTCTGCTGGGGCCCCCAACTTTACCTGCGTCCAGTGTGTCTTCAGACTGGCTGCCTGAGTATCCTGAGATACCAAGATCTGAGGACGTCTCGTTGGAGGAGCCCTGCCCCGAGCCACTCCCTTCCTCTGCCTCCCCCAGCGTGCGCACTGCTGGGCCCCACACCTTGGCCTCCTCGACAGCGACCTCGGTGGCATTCTCGTTTTCAAAATAGAAGGAGGAGGAGCGCTCGGCATCACAGTCCACACAGTCATCTACCACTATGTCGTTTACTGCTGTTGGTGTCAGTGGGGCAGTAGAAAAGAGCGTGGTGGGTGAGGAGGATGAAGGGCTGAGCACAGTCGTCCCGTCCAGCTGGCCCACTTCCCACTCTTGATCTACATCCTCCTGAGACTCTGGATAAATTGCAAATCCTGAGGCGCTACTGTCTGTCTGCCCCTCTGAGGGGGTGGAGCTAGTGTCATGGGTGGAGCCAAGTTCGTGGGCAGAGCCAGTATCAGGGGTGGAGCCAAATTCATGGGCGGAGCCAGAATCATGGGTGGAGCCAAATTCATGGGTGGAGCCAGAATCATGGGTTGAGCCAAATTCATGGACATCACTGGAGGACAGAACAGAGGGATCGGTGGGCAGCACCTGACTGAGGATCGATGTGAAGCTCTCAGTACCAGCCAGGGTAGCTGTAACAGAAACGCAGGTGTCACCACAGTCAGCATCTCCATGACTCCCAGAGCTGGCTAACAGAGGTGGGAGGAACTCAGCTGTACTATCACAGGAGGAGTTGGGAAGCCCAGAGAGGGCGAATATGCTGGCAGAGTTACTCAGGAGCTCAGAGCTAACTGGAGGCAGCAGGAGGGGGAGAGACTCATGCATAGTCTCCCACATCAGAGAAGGTAGTGAGGGGTTGGCAAGGACATAGGTAAAAGGGGCAGTCCCAAATTCAGAAAAGGCAGAGGTCAGCGGAGGAAAAGCAGCTCCCTTGCTTGTTAGCTGCGATACCGACACAATGTGATGAACCAGTGAAGGCTCCACCTGTCCCACAAGAGAACTAGCACCCTCTAGTGGCTGAATGCTGCTGGGCCATCTCAGAAGGGATTCGGTGACCTCATCAGTTGGTACCGATGACGTAAAGTCACTGGATGCCAAAACCGAAGGTTGAAGATCCAACAGAAAAGATGTGAAGGTGTTCAATGCAGGTTTAGAGACATGAAAGAGGGCCCAGTCAGAGTCTAACAGCGGCACAGTGGCAGACGAATCAGGCAAAGTTTGAAGGGGTACATTATGAACAGACACATGATCTGTGACCACAGACAGTGACCCAGACAGCACATCACCATCATCATCCTCACCAGCATCATCATCCTCACCAGCATCATCATCGTCACCACCGCCACCACTGCTGTTACTGACATCACCCGACCCCCAGGAGGACACAGGGTAAGAAGAGTGCTGAGAATACAGGGTGGGAGGGGAAACAGAGGACAGACCACCACCAGACAGTAGTGTCACAGTAGCACGCTGCACACCCTCAACCACACTGGGCTGACTCTGAGGAAGCCCCCGGCTGAGAGGGGTCGCGTACACGCCGGTGGAAGAGTGGGTCAACACAGAGGTAGCATGCAGGCACATGACAGGGTCAGTGTGAGGGCGGGGATTCAGAGAGTCACACACAGCAGACAGGGGCGTGGCGGCCTCACCGTTCAAGACTGGAGGGGTTGTCTGTGAAAGGCTGACGGTGGGTATGGTGGTGGTAGGGTGCCCAGTGCCAGGGCTCGTGGGCCACAGCGGGGCACCAAAGGAGGGGACAGAGGTCGTGGTGAGGGGTGCCTTTGCGATGTGGGTGACTTCAATTAGGTCATTGTCAGTAGCTGGGTGGGACACATTGATGTCTCTTGTGGAGGTCTCGAAGCTCTTGTGCGAGCTGGTAGAACCAGGCGTCTCCACAGCAGGAGCGTCCGTCACCATGTCGGAGGTGGTCCTATATGCTGTGCTCCCAAAGGCATTTCCATGGTACATGTCAGTGACAAGGCTGCGGTTGGCTAAGACATGGTCACCCCCTACTGGAAGACTTTGGCCAATGGTAGGCAGCTCCACGCTACCCATTGTATGATATTCCTGAATGGACTGGGAGAGCGAAGCCTCCTCTGGGATCAGTTTCTGCTCTATTGAGCTGGTGGCCCCTACACTGGAGAACAAGACGTCTGGCTGTTCTGTTGCCATGGTGACATGAGTTGAGCTTGCAGAGGTCTGATGCTGTGTCGTCTCTAGGTTTTTGTCCGAGCTGGTTTTTTTTGTGCTTGGCTGGTGCTCTTCCTACATTACGTAAAACAAAGTTAAAGCGTTAAAACCTGACACCTATGATTTTTAATGATGAAGACCTAAAAAAGGATAATCTACTACACAATAAGATCACAGCATCTGAGATAATTTTTAAGGCTGTTATAATGAAAGGGATATTTACCTTGAAGTCACTCTCAGCTTCAGTATAATCGAAATAGTCGGGAACAGAATCCTTCACTGGGAAAAAACAGACAATTATTCCATCAGACATAACATCAGAGAAGGTCAATATTGGACATCTTTTTAAAAAACAGAACTCAAAATCTCAGAGTCCACGGACTTAAATAAACATATCTCTAATATTTTCCAAATATTTCCAAAGCTTAGTTTTTTTTTTCACTGCAAAAAACATGACTAAATTACTGAAAATCGCTTAGGCAACTGGCATTTAAAATATGCAATAAACATTTAATAAACATAAAATTTTATTAATTAATAGTAGCTTGAGAACTTCATGCGTAATTATAAGAAATCATGAACATCAACAGACCTATACTGTAGATATGGCGTGCTGATGTGAAGTACATCAAGCTTTGGTAACAATACGTTAGGGAAGCCAATCGCACAACAACACTCACGCAGACATGCTTATTTGAAAATATTTTCATGAAAACCAATCTGTGTAAAATATGCAAATTATCTAAAATTTCAAATGCCAATGAAAGAATTGTAAGAGCAAAAATCAGACATCATAGCAACAGCAGCCTGGTGCCTCAGTGGGTGGAACATCAGGCTGGGCTACAGGTTTGCCAGGTTTGAATCCTGGCCCAACTGCCAGGTGTGTCCTTGAGCAAGACACTCAAATGGTAGCTCCCCGGGAGCCGCATGTGGCTGCCCACTGCCCCCCCGGGGGGGGGGGTTTAAATGCAGAGATCCAACATCGCTGCAACATATATGTGAAATGTTGTCAGTTGCTTTGGATAAAAGCGTCTTTCAAATGAGTAAATGTAACTCAGACTGGTTTTCAATACATTCATCAAATGCGTTCCCCATGAAGTCTACTATCCACAATAGATTCACCCAGGTTTACATTTAAAGAGTTACAGTTACTAGAACAAAATTAAAATACAAAAATATATTTAATTGATGTCAGTCAATCCTTTGAGCAAAATCACTGAAACACAGGTATAACTGGAACAGGATCTTAACAGTGTTAAGTTTAAATATTTTCTTCTGATATGCGGCAACAGAAATGGAGAAAGGGAAAGAAACAAAGGCCTTCATAAGCTTACAGACAACATGAGGAAGTGCTTCCGGGTCACCACACAAAGGTCATGAATACATACACTGACCTCCATGCAAACCTACTGACACCACACAGGAGGAAATTGATAGCAATGACTCTTACCTGCCCGATGAGACTAAGTTATACAGAAAGAAATCTTCCCTGCTCCATACGAAGGACAGCAAACTTAACAATCTGCTTTCTTTTGTGCGTGATTATTATTTTTGAAAATAAAGTTTGAAAGAAGTTCAGACTCATTATTAACATTCGTGTAAAAGTGAAATTGAAATATCATTCCAAAAGGTTCTTTTTGATGGATCTTTATTATGAACATCTGCACAAGTCAGCAAATGTACAATTATCGTGTCTCATGGCATTTCATACAATGCAATACAAAACACAGTCAAACATCTTTCTGTACGAGTAAAAAGCGAAAGCAATTTCTCTACGCAGTGAATGTAATTTGGTATTACAGTCTAGTACAAAACATGTCCTCACTCTGAGAATTCCTACAATTATTAAACACAGTATCAAAAAATCCACAGAACAAAAGGGCCCGAGTATCAAGGTTTGCATTTCCTAGTCTGTCCATGTCTATAAACAGCGTGATTTACATGTGCATGGAAAATTAGATTCATACCAGACAGAGGCAGAGACAGAGATGGAGATGCAGAAATGCAGACCGAAAACCCAGCAGTTATGGCATGAGCCATGTTTATAGCCAAGGTGACATGTCCTTCTGAGCTTATCAATTGTGATGCAATCATGCTGGTGCCTATAATGACAACAGACTCAAAGCCCTTCTTTAGTTCACAGCAAATGAGAAGAAGTCAAGAACAACTGCAAAGGCATGCTCAGTTTTTCCATGTAGACTGTTAACCTCAGACTTGACCTTAAGCCTTTCCAGAAAAACCCATTTTGTAAAAAAATGTTCAAGACAGGCATCTATGACACCCTATAACACTGAGAACACTTTTATTTATTATTATTATTATTTTTTTGTTTTGTTTGCATAAGGTTAACATACAAAACAGGCATTGTTCCTGGCTACATGGCTACACGGTGGCACGTTGTGAGAGGCACGCCCAGTTATGGAAGGTGTGTCAGGGGGCGGCGTCGGCCTTACCAGGGTCATCTATGGGCATGTCCACACTCAGCTGCTCGCTCACGCGCCCATACTGGTGGTTGGTGCATACTGCCACAACCTGGATCACGTAGCTGGTGTTGCCTGAGAGATCTTCAATTATCGCCCCCTTGTGGAAAGACAACACATGCCTCAATGTCTCTGAACATGCTCTCAGCTTCAGGGCTACTCCATTGCATCCAACACACAGATGCAGTACACCTTGTGTGTCTGCGTCCTCTTCATACCATGTAAAAATTATCACCTGTCAATGTTCTAAAATTGAGTGTCCCTTATTCAGTGTGTGAATATTGTTTCATTCACAGTGCATAAAACTGCAACTCTGAAGCACGGGGGAGAATTTAGAGATGAGACAGAGCCAAAGAGAATGAATAGGGGATTTGCCAATTTTGTGCACCCACTCCAGCCGGTCAAACTGGTGTTCATCAATCACTGACATAAACTCTCATCTTGATGACTGGGGAAAAAGTGATAACTATAGGCAAAGTTCTACCAGTCCACCATGATGCACAAATAAAGCAAAACAAATGTCACTGAGAAAAAAAAAATGCTTCCCTGTTGATTAATGTAACATAATAAATTTTTGTAAGATGCTGCACCTGTTTCCTGTTACGCTGTCATATGGGAAGTAGCCACAGGTGCAGTTAGCATATTTTTTCGTACGTTTTGTGTGTTTTTTATGACACCTGTAATTTAACAGAATTGTTGTTAATAGAACAAAATGGATATTTATATTGTGAGTAGGCTATCGTAATACATGAGCATTTATATTTCACCAAAAACCTGAGGCAATATCATACCATCAGACAGACAAAAGATGTTGTGGTGCAACTGTACAGGTGTGGCTTCCTGCACGTACACCCCGCACTACCTGAACAGGTGCTTATGACCAACTGAGGTGGTATCATTTGTCACCTGCTAATCCTGTGTCTTGGATCATGAAGTGCCTCACGTAAGGCAATGTTCAGCCACTATGAAGACCTGGGTCGAGCCATGGCTAAAGTCATAACCACACAGCAAGTGTCAGGCAGCTGCATCAGGCAGCAAGTGTCAGGCAGCTGCACCAGGCAGCAAGTGTCAGGAAACTGTCAGGCAGCAAGTGTCAGGCAGCTGCACCAAGCAACAAGTGTCAGGCAGCTGTCAGGCAGCAAGTGTCAGGCAGCTGCACCAAGCAGTGAGTGTCAGCAGAACATCCATCCTCAATAAGCCTGAGGTGGGGGGCCCAGCATCCCTGGTAGATGAAAGAAGAGGGGAGACCAGTCCTGCCCTCCAACACCAGCCCACCCTCACTATCAGCAGACAGACAACCACCACTCACGGACAGTATGAGTGACTATGTACCCCCTCAGCAACACCACCTTCTCTGGGGGGTGTGCAGTGACAGCTACTAAGCCTTGTAATAAAAACATAATTAGAGTTTTCTGCCACTCTGCCTTGATTTCACATTGGATATTAGTTTTAGAAGGCTGGCAGCAAGTGAAAGACAAGTAAGAGGAGAAATGCAGAGAAGGCACAGCAGGACACACCGGCGTGCTGTTACTTTACCCAGCTGTGCACTTACTCCATGGTTCAAACAATCTCTACAGTGTTATACAATATGAAATTTTCACATAATAATAATATGTGAAATTTTCCATATTAACTATATATATATATATATATATTATTATTATTATTATTATTTTATGGTACATATAATTGTGTCAATCCAGAAATTTTGAACAAGGTTTATTCATTAAAAAATAACTTTTAAAGTATAAGGACTTGCTGATGTTACTTCTTAGTAATTTTTAACAATTATGATATACTTTCATCTTTTAATTATTTTTTTTGTTAATGATCACTGAGGTCCTTAAATCACTGATGTTTGTCACTGACAGCATCTATTTCTGTTACAATTTAAATGCAATTAATAATTCCTCCTGTGAATAAAACACCACGCTAAATTATCCAGACAATCTCTAGCCTGGTTCTGCGGTTACAGTGACACTGTAGTGTGTGATTTATATATTTGCTACAGATCTGAAAGCACAAGAGACTCACATTTAACTTTCTTCTTTGTTATTTTCACTAACATGATTAAGACAACTCAGTGCAAACATATGCAAATGATCAGGAAGAATATAAAGAAGCAGGGATGTAATTGGTATTTAACTGAGATAGCTGTCAAATTAAAATGAATGAACTAGTTGGAAGAAAAACCTGCACCCACTGTGGCCCCCCCAGGACAGAATAAAAATGTAAAACCTGCAGCATTACATCGTGTTGGGTCAGTGCAATTACCACATCCTGGTCTCCATCTGTTAGGTATTCCAGTTTGGGCAGGTGTTCTCCACCCAGCTGCCTGTAGGTGACGGAGTACTTTTCGATGCCGGTATCGTACACGACGCGCGGTCGCTCCCACGTTACCAGCAGGCTGCTGTAGTTATATGGCTCTGCGTGAACGTTCTCTGGCTCCGAGCTGCAAGCTGGTATAACGAATAACGGGGTACAGGTGGTGAGGAGATGGAGTTAAATAATGGTGAGGAGATGGAGTTAAATAATGGTGAGGAGATGGAGTTACATAACAGATACCAGAGATAAAACTGTATATTTACTTACATATAATTTACATCTTTTCCCCTGTCACTAAACAGCATTAGTGTGTTACTGTTCTTTAATATAACATGAAAAACTACATACTTCTAAAAACTGTTGATAAAATTTACGGTTATTTCAATGTGTTGGTTTAAAAGAAACATATTAGCTCCATTATCAGGCCTATTTGCATCTGTGCAGGATAAATTCAGTGAATTATGGTTTTTCAACACAAGGGGGCAGATGACTCTATTTTTTCCCCTAATTGTCCATTTCAACTTTACTGTCATTCAAAATGAAGGAAGATTCCAGAATGTTAATTCTCATAGTTCTATTACTTGTTCAATGTAAACAACTGCCACTTCTGACTGAAAAAATTAATGTAAGCGGTGTTGTTAGATATGATAGTAAACACAGTTCTGACTGCATTTAAATGCCTGAAGTTGGATTTTGTTAAACTGGGCAAAAAAAATGGTTACTTAGCATAAAATCACCATCTTGATAAAAAACGCTAAGGCTTTGTGTATTTTCACATCTATTCATTCTGTGAAACGCTACAGAGAGAGGTGGATATGGGTTGTGTCTGGGAGAGCGGGTAAAGAGAACGTACAAGGTGTGACGACTTCCTCTGTGCCCGTGTAGGAGGAGAAGACCTGTCCCATGAACTGAGGCTGTTGCTCACGGAAATTATTCTGTAGGTAGTCCATCAGCATTGCATAGCCAGACTGCTGCATGGTCATCACCTCACAGAACATCTCCAGCTAAAGAACACAGACAAGCCTGGTGTGGAGATCAGACTACACCTACAGACAGTAAGCACAGACAAGCCTGGCATGGACATCAGACTACACCTACAGACAGTAAGCACAGACAAGCCTGGCGTGGACATCAGACTACACCTACAGACAGTAAGCACAGACA
>JABJVR010005668.1:0-13294 GCA_025773905.1 Chitala chitala | reverse complement strand
CGGAGAAAACCCACCAAGCACAGGGAGAACATGCAAACTCCATGCACACAGACCCAAGGCGGGAATTGAACCCCAGGTCTGGAGGTGCGCGGCGACCACCATGCCACCGTGCCACCTATTTTTGGTTCCACACAGAATCAAATTTCTGTCTGCATCTATATTTAAATCTATATATTTAATAGTTTGTGGAGCACCAGAATACAGATTTGAACAGTTATATAGTCATGAGTTGTACTCACCAGTGAGTCCATTAATAAGAAGAAACAGCAGAATCAGAGGAGACATGTTTGTGTGTGCATCTGACCTCAGATTTGTGCAGACTGACACAGGCTTCCTGTTCCTCTTTCTCTTCAACACATCCGTGTTCTCTGTGTGTAAATGTTATATAGAAGAGAGACAATCCTGTAATGTTGAGTTCTTACTACTTTTATAGAACACAACTTACACAAAAAATGCAATATTAAGAATTCATAAGACATTTAAGAAGAGGGCAGTCATTTTATCAAACAAGTAGCATTGTTAACATTTTTGTTTAGTAATATCTATGATTTCAGCAAGCACAGAATTAAATGTGTCATGAATCTTAAAATATGTATGTATATTTTTTGTTAGTTTTGGGGAGGACACTTTTACAGATTCTACTTGAACACAAAACCCCCAAATAGGAATCACATTCAAACAAAGGGATTGTGATATGACAGTGCTATTAGACAAATAACTATACCCAAACAATTACTTTGGATCATTATATACTGTATAATTGAAAACAGAATAAAAAGTAGAGTCTGTGAATCAATACAGGAAGTTACACAGTATCGATTTGGGAAAACGGAGGCAAGGGGTGAATCTAATGTGCGAAGGGTTTAATACAATGAACAGGGTACAGGTACATAGACTATAAGGAACAAGGTAAAGAACACTGGGATTATGGTTATCACAAGGCCAAGGGAACTACAGAGAACACAATAAGTCTCAACAACTGGCAAAGGGCAATAGGCAAACACAGGGTTTAAATAGAGAGGAGTGGCTAGTGTGACACAGGTGATAGTGAGCATACAATTAACCTGGAATCCTGAAGTGCAAAAGAATGCGAGGTGAAAAAGAAAAAAGAGCTGCGGCCAAGGCAGGTCACTGCAAGTGCTGGACGTGACATTAACATGCACTACATACATGTGCTTGTCACAGCAAATTAATAAAATCAGTAATTTTAATCACAAACATAAATAGATCACAAGACGTCTTAGCAATAACGCAAAAAAAGATTTTATGGGTAACATACCCATGACTTTTTTTGCTGCTACTAAACTGTGATTTGCAACATTATCATGCTCTAAAAAGCAAGTTTTATCATTGAAAATGTATCTATAAGCGTGTGCATACTTAATATCTAAACATGTCTAATATTTCACTGTGCTGTATTTTGCATCCCAAGTGGGCTGTAGCTACTCCCATACAAATGAGCCATAGATGACATCATTGGCTCGGGTTATATGAGGAAGGTGTGTAAAACTTGCACATGGACTCTGCTAACAGAAAAACTGTTAGGTTAGAACATGCTGATAGAAAAGATGGAGTCCGATAACAATAAAAGTGTTAGGTTAGAACATGCTGATAGAAAAGATGGAGTCCGATAACAATAAAAGTATTAGGTTAGAACACGCTAAAACAAAAGATGGACTCCGATAACAATAAAAGTGTTAGGTTACAACATGCTAAAACAAAAGAAGGACTCCAATAACATAAAAAGGTTTGGCATCTGAAATCATTATTCTGTTTTATTTTGTTAGCTGTCATTTGCAGACACTTTTCATGGGGTATAAAAATAACACACCGCTAAACATTTACATGTTTATATCTCTCATTGTCTGCAGACTATTTCTTGACTCTTTCTGTCCCCCACTCCCTGTTAGGCTGTATAGCTGTCAGAACATTAAAGAGTTGCAGGTGGGGGTGTATTGTAGGTCTCTTCAGCATTGTGGTTTCCTCCTGCTCTGATACTCCCCCCATGGTCCCACTGCAGCTTTACTGGGTCCTCGGTCATCCTCACAGCTCCATCACACAGGCCCCCGGGTTAATGAGCTCAGCTTCCCGTGTGAGTTACCAAAAGCAGGTCTACATTAAGTGCTGTAAAAACGTCTCAAACTCATACTTATATCACTCAAGTGTGTTAATACGACCTTAGCATTACCAGACACCTGTGCATTTCCCTGTTCTGTATTGCTGTTCGGTGTCTCATTACAGCACACTGTATGTGTCCAAGCTGATGCAAACAAGCTACAGTTACTGTGCTGTCCTAATGTGCTGTGCTTCAGGTATTGTAGGAGTAACATTAGTTTTATCTCTGGCTTTGGGAGGTTTGAGCTGTTGCTCATACAGGAAACTAGCAGCCTGGTCTAAGGTGACCCTAATGTGCTGGAGCAACAAAACAAACTGAGATGATATTTAATCCATCTGTTACACAGACCCAAGGATGATTTGCACCATCCCCCTCACCCCCCACAGATCTACAAGAGAAATGCAACTCTGTACTTTGTTAATACATGCACTGTCTGTTTATCATGTGAATTTTGCAAAAGCATATTCATAAGAAAAAATGTTAAAAAGTAGTGCTGGCAGAAATACAGTGGGGATTGTGGTAAAGTGAGGCCTGATCAACACTGAAAAGTAAAAATGTTGCATTTTTCTGAAGAAATTGTGGGTGTCATAAAGTTGTCAAAAATGTCACATAGCCAGGTTTCAAACCACCCACATTATTATTGCATTACAACTCTGGTGTTTCTTGCACATTCCAAAGCCTTTTCTGCTGACATTAGTTTAAAAAAAACTTGCCAGTATATCCAGTTAGACATAATATATCATAAACCAGTTTTCTGTAGTGCTAATTTCATGGCATGTACCCACCATAGCTTTTGTGAGCATGGTGAGTTATTGCTATATTATTACTATATACCTATGAGGGTTGCTGGTCACACTCATTCCTGAATAGACTCATTAGTGTAAGAAAGGGGAGGTTAGATTCGTTAAGAATAGGGGGTCGTTGTGTATGATGACCAGTGACTGACATAAAGGGGGGTACTTGTTCGGCATGGCCCTCCTGCTGGATATGTGAAAAGGTGTTGATCTTCCTTGGGACGGATGAAATAGCATGAAAAATAGGAGACAGGTTGTGTCTCAGTCCTCCTCCTCTGTTTAATGAAGAGTTCTCCATTTGCAATAACACTGATCAGACACTACCAATTTCTGTTTTAAACATGTCATGTACTATTTGATTATATATTCATACAGCATAATTTGTCAATATCTTTAAATGGTTTCCATTATGTTTAGAATGTTTTATATCAAATTGTTGCGATTAATAGGTAAAATCAATTATTTTTAAGATTTTAAAAGATTCATGATGTTCATGATGCAATTTTAATGGCTTACTGGGATATGTATGTAGAGTGCTTGTGTCCAGAATATTGATGGCATATCTGTTCTACTGACTGAGACGGCTATTCCTGTTACTCACATTACCCCTACTTTGGACAATGTTTAGTCACTGGGCACAGGGCTTGGTACAAAATAAAATGATCTTATTTACCACTGAAACAGATTTTTCCTCTTGGAAGAGGTGGCCATGAGAAACATCACTGAATCTCCACCATGGCACCAGAATAAGCACTCAAACTTCGTTTTGTTTCACTCAAAAACACAAGTGGACATAAATAAGCTCAGGGTCTTTCAAAAGAGCTGCTTATGCTCAACATTTTATGTTTCTCTGTGTGATCTTTAGCAATAAATCTTAAAAAAAGACATGCCAGTGCAGGATGTGGTGAGCTCTACATGAGAGCAGCATCCCACACAAGGTCTGGTGGTGAGGGCCTCCTATACAGTGGAAGAGCCAAAGCAGTAAAACAAAAAAAGTCCTGAAGACAGACACCAAAGACTATGTCAGACAGAAATTAGTCTGAATTCACGTCATAATTGAACGTTCTAAATTTTGCAGGCCCACAGGTGAGGCCCAACAGCTGTGGGGCAGCAGCTGGCTGGACCACATCCTGGCTTCATACCCTCATGTTTTTACAAGAGCCCTTTTTGTCCCCGCAGTGGCTGTCTGACCATATGTCATTGGAGGCCATAGTTTCATTTTAAGCACCTATATTTATTAGGGGCAACTGAAAGTTGAACATGGAGATATTAGAAGAGAAACAATTTCAGTCTCCTTAGCCTCTGGAGTCACCCTGAACCTTTAGCAAGTAGGTGGTCAAGCCCCCCATGCATCCCCCAGGCCCCTCAATATGTGACACGGACTAACCTGAGACATGTTTGATTTTGTCTTGGGGGGGCAGTTCGGAGTGCATGAGTAGAGACGTGATGTATCTGTGCAAGAACAAAGGCGGAAGGGATGTTCCTGACTTCCCTTTTAAATTAAACTACCTGTTCTTCTCCTAGGTCTGTGCATGTCTGGCTGCTCTCCTAGAGCATCTCCATCAGCACTTTGTGCATTTGTGGAGAAAATAGAGAAAAAAAATAGAGGAAATGGTCTTTTGTATTCTGGGTAGGGAAAGTGAAAGGATGTCTTCAAACCTACAATTTTTTTGTGTGTTCTACAAAAGATGTTGGAGGACTTGTAATAATATGTGCAGCTGTTATGAGAGTCACCAGGTCCAATGACTGCTCTGCATGATAATGGAATGGCCAGGGAATATGATGCAGTTTTATAGGTGGAACCTACAGAGCAAGAGGTGTTCTGAGGTGATGTTGGATGATGCAGTATCCCTATGCACACCAAGGTAAAGTTTAATGCCTTTCAACTCCTCCACAATCATGAGACCATCACTGAACCTTTATGGGTGATGGGTAAATCAGGAATGTTCTATGCAACAAAATAATTTTTAAAAAATCATCCCAGATAACTTAATGTGAAAAGGGTTGGGGAAGAAAGCGTGTGAACAGGGTGGTGTGGGTGTTCAGTGGTAGCCCTTTCCAGAGGGCAGAAGTGAGAGGAGGGTGTGAGCTGGGTAGCTGGCATCTCCCTCTCAACAGAAAAACAGTTAGATGGAGTAAAATTGTGTGATGCCAGTGGGAATTATTTTTGACGCAATTATTATTATTATTATTATTATTATTATTATCATCCACACTTGACTTGACTTGTGAAATATGATTTGAATCAGCAGAGGGTGTTAAACAGTGAATGAATCAACAAGGGCCATCAAAAAGTAATTTAAGTTGTTTAATCACTTAAACCACACGTTTAAACCTGAAAAATAAATCTCAAACATAATTTGTCCAAAGTCAAATGGTAAACATGTCACACCTATATTAACATTCAAACACAATCCAGATTCTCTTACAGGGTTGCTACAGTTTCCTCTGTTACACGTTATATATTTAAGCCACGCCCCTTCCTCGTGTGCCTGTGTCTCTACTGTCATCAGGAGCTCCACCGTATCTTGATGGCTATGATGGTGCAGAGCAGGTAGAGCAGAGCAACACCTGCTTTCAGTACTGCATCCACAGCTTGTCCCCAGCTGTAAAGCATCCACTTAAAGTCACTTTATGTCAGATACTCATTTTATAAAACAACTGTAATTCAATGAGGCAATATGTAAATTCACATACTGTAAGTGTCCAGCTGATGAATAAAGAACTTACTTAGTAATGGGCGTAGCTGGTGATGCTGTCTTCATATATGGAGTATCTATTGAAGAAAAATTCAGATGCTGTACACAGTGTAACAGAGCTTATGACTCATAAGTAACATTATTTAGGACATTTACTAGTACACATTGTACTGGGGACCCCATTAAAGTTTAAATGTGTATTACTGGGAAAAGTGTACACACTATATTGATGATTTAAAAACACAATTTTAAACTAACCATTTAAAAATTGAATTCAAAACAAATTCTTGCATTTGATTTTAATTTTTGTAAAGAAATGTATTTTTGTCTTTGTTGAATTTTGCCATGTTTGTGACAGTCTGGACCTGCACCTCCATTTCCTAGACCCTGGTTTTCCTTGTTTAGTTCCCGTTCCACGGTTATTCCAGTCCAGGTTTTTCCCTCCCTTTTCCCTGGTTTTTCATTGTTCGTATTTACTTTCACCAATATCTCTTGTCAAGCCAAGTACTTAAATGCCTGTGACCTCACTGGTTGTTTGGTGTTCAAGCTAAGTCCTTCATATTGTGCTGTAACTTACCAGGCCAGGTTCTCTTTTGATAGAAAGACATTATGGAAAATACTTTTGTTACCTTGGTTCAAGATTCTTTGAGTCATTGTAGATTCATCTACCAGGATGCAGTGGGGAGACATTTACATATATTCATTTAGCAGACCATTGTCTTTCTGCCTTGACCAGCCTCACCCACTAACGTACCCTGCCACTTCTCCTAATCAAGTAGGCCTCTTCTTATGAATTTCTTCCTGGTATCTGCCACCCTGTACTCCTACCATTCCAGGATTGAACCTAATTGTCTTCTGTGTTTGGTCTCTGGTGTTTAATTAAACTTTTCAAGAAAACTACTTGGTCTGTTGTCCACACCGGAAACTTGGCTTCTCTGGCTCTGACAAGGGTTTGGCACAGGTCTAAATGACGAGAGGGTTTATTAACCAACATGGAAAGCACAAAGGTAAGAACACAGGCATGATACAAACTAAACATAAGGGAACAACAAAAAGTGGACAAAACACCAAAACGACAGGGACAAGCAAAACCACTATATCAACAGCAAGGACAAATGTGCAGAAAAGTCTAAGAAGTCTTAAATAACAGGTAACAGAAAGAGAATACCCAAAACGCAAATGGTCACCAAAAGGAAATTAAACACAGGAGCGCACACTCTGAAAAACAAGCAAGAAACAAGGAAACAAAGACAAGATAACGAGGGGGAGTGGCCACGTGAAGAGCATCACAGTGAAGACCTTTATAAATCTGTTAATGTCCTGTGTTGAGAACTATGTAGTTTAAATAAATGTAATAATTTACAACACTTTCCAAAAATGACCCTCTTGTGAACAGTCATATTAGACAGCATTAGAGAGATTTTTACATTTCAATAAAATCCAGTAGAGGATGAACACTATATTTAAGTTCTGACTGTATTTCTGTACCTTTTTCCCTATGGTTTTAAAATCATGTTTCTCGAACAATACCAAGACATTACTCAGTATTCTTCTGGGGGTCTCCATGTGATAAGATCTGAAATTTTCATGGGATGTAACTGAACACTTCACTATAACTGGGCCAACCAGAAACTCACAAATTTGAATCCAGGGTCCCAATGTGAAACAGGGAAACA
The DNA here is from genome assembly GCA_025773905.1 of Chitala chitala. NCBI lineage: Eukaryota > Metazoa > Chordata > Actinopteri > Osteoglossiformes > Notopteridae > Chitala > Chitala chitala. Next base: position 6,009 of record JABJVR010005668.1, on the reverse strand, counting down.
TTCTGGAGATTATTAAACAAAAACTCTCAGAGTGGGCCTTCGTTATGAAACAACAGAGCACTGCTAACAGCAAGCAGGTACTGCTCTGGATGTTTCTGATGCTATAGCTCATCTCTGACAGGAAATGAAAGAGATTTATTTTTCTGAATTCAGGTCACATTAATCTGTTTCATAGTATAACGCCCTCGCCTGCCTCTTCCCCACGTGTCCACAAGATGTCGCCATTCCTGATGTGTCATTGTCTTCTATGCCCTATGTATCCACTAGACGTTGCCTTTCCTGATATGTGTCAATTATGTAATTCACCTTCGTTATGTAATGTAATCTCCGCGTTAGCCCTGCTTGTGTTTGTATCTACGGTCAACTATAAATACCTACCTTTTGTTCCAGTTTGTTGCCAGTTGTTAAAGTAATGTTCCTAAAGTCATGGTTTAAAGTAATGGGCTTTGTAGTTCCTTAGCTTTGTAGTTCCTTAGCTTTGTAGTTCCTTAGCTTTGTAGTTCCATAGCTTTGTAGTTCTGTAGCTTGTTGATCCTGGCCCTGTTAACCCTGTTCCAAACGAATCCTTTTTGTCTTTGTGTACCCTGTCCATGTTCTTTGTATTAAAAGTACCCTTCGCACACTAGACTCTGCCCTAGCTACTGTGTATATTGTCATATTTCATTAAGAAACTTGAAAAAATTTGTATGGAATTTAAAACAATTTATTGTAGCATATGTGAATAGTCAGTCTATATTTTTCACTTACTTCTTGTGATGACCGTAGTTGTAGTTGGCCGAGTGACAGTGATGTGAACTGGGATCTGTAGGTGTCCAGCAGCACAGCAGTACCAGTCCATGTCCTTCCTCTCCAGTCCCATCATTGTCACAGTCAACACTTTATTCTCTGTGTCATCCCTGATCAGGACAGGCCTTCCATCTAAAGTATCACTGCTCTGTACACAGGAGCCTCCAGCCTTACACCATTTTTTGACACTGGAGCTGTCAGTGTAGTAACACCGAACACTGACACTGCCTCCTTCCACACCTGTCACCTCCTGTTTGTCCACTGACAGACCTGGAGCACGTGAACACACAGATTAGAATCAAAGAGAATAATGTGATAATGATGTAATGACAAATTGTCACGGAATGTCAATCTAGCATAATTGTTAAATATTTGCACCAAAACCAATTTACACTGTATTCATCTTGAAGGACACACAAAATAAGCATAAAATTCTCTTTTTATCAAATACAACACGGTAAAGCTGTGAAAATTGATGTTGCCATCTTTAGTGTGTAGTCATTAATATTAATTTTAACAACTTACTTTGAGTTCATTTTAAAATTCTGCTTTTTGTTTTTAATTCATTACAAGGTGTTGCCCTGTTTTATCTTTGCTCCACTTGTACAATCCTGTCTGTCTGCTTAGATCAGCTGACCAGCTGCTGCTGTTGTTGTTGTTCTTTAAAGTACCAAAGTCACAGAGAAAATCCAAAGGGGACAGAGCCTTTTCTGTCAAAAGGGGAGAATATAAAGGAGGTAGAAGGAAACAACGCACAAGTGGGGGCTACTGACTGAATTACCGAAACAATTAGCACAAAGGAATTGGAGAAACTGGGGCAAGGGCACCAACTAGTGGATGCATGATGAACTGACAGGACCATATAGTGACAGAAACTCCTCCTCCTCACCCAGGCCACTCCTGAGGCCATACAAAGGAGAAGTCAGGGATGGAGGAGGAGACAGAAGAAAGAAGGAACTAAGAAAAATGTAAGACCAGAGAGGAAGAAAAACTAAGGGGCAGGCAAGGAGACCTGGAAGCGTAGGCAAACCCGCGGAGACCTGGCGGCAGCAGGCCAGGAACAGCACCTTCAACAGACAATGAGGCATGAAACTGGGACAGACCGACTGGGGTATAGAGAGGCAAAAAAGGACAAGGTATAGGAACACAACCGCCAGCCAGGTCAGGTAGCCCGAAGGGCCAGAAGGAGGAGGCCCCGACGGTGAAAGAGTGCGAGCCAATGGTGCAGAGTAGCTACATGGGAGGACAAAGTCCAGCACTGGGGGGGACAGAGCCGAAGGCTGCAGACATCCAGTAGAGGGTGGAGGACGTCCAGCGGCACACGACGGTGAGAAAGGGGAGGCCGTGGGAGACAGAGTGGAGCACGAGGGATGCATTCCTATATTTCCTATGTAAATCATATCCATTATTAGAAAGCATAACAATATCCACACCAGTTGATCATTAATAGTTCCATCCAAGTGTGTCTCACTAACAGCTAACAAATTAATATCACTGGTTAATATTTCTTCTATATCATCAATTATATTTCTAAGACAGGATGCAAATATTTAAATGAGCAAATTTGAATCCTTTTCTTTGAATTTTTATATAAATCATCCTAAAACTCTTATTTTAATGTCTCCACATTCTCAATCTCCTTTATAATGTGGAAAAATAAAAATAAACCACCATTCACACTAACCCACATACACACAGATCAATATAAAACATTAAAAATTACTAATTGAACCAGTATCATATTTAAAATTAAAAATAACTTCTCCCATAAGAAAAGTAAAAAATGTTTGTAACACAAAAAAATCAAATCAAAGAGATAAGATCTTTAACAGAGTAGAACACTAGAACATCTTACATTCATTTTGTTTCTCCGTGTGTCAGCGTATTTTTAATGCCCTTTCTGTCAATCATTTTGCTTTGACTTTTGGATGCATGACAGAGCAGTTCTCTGTACCGAATGGTATCAATTTAGATTATCTGACTTCTAGATTTGATGCAACCTTCATTGATATGTTAGATAACGTGGCTCCAGTTAAAAAGCTATGCACCCACACCATGGATGAATGAGATAATCTGCGCTAATAGGTTCAAATGTAGGAGGGTGGAACGTAAATGGAAAAATGAAAAACTGCATGTATCTTTTGAAATGTAAATGTGCTGAAAAGACAAAATATTTCTCTAATTTCATTGTGAAAAAATAACACTAACCTTTGCATTTTATTCACAACTATTAACTTGGTTTTGACTTCTCCACAAACTATCTTCTCTTGACTCCATACAAAATTAAGAACGCTAGACTTTTCTAAAACCATAGTCCCTTCCTCAGGGATTATAGTGAGCAATACTCATTTGCCATTATAATTCATGCTGAAGAGTAAAGGAGAATGTGTGTTTTCTGCCACCACCCCTAAAATCTGGAAATATTTACTCTTTTCATTAGACTGTCTTGTCTCTCAGAATTTAACACTCAGTGGAAGACTTTTCAGTATTCTGTGCCATTTGACAAATGAATAGGCAGCTATAATTATAACTAAACTCTCAATGAGAGTAGATCCTTACTGTATTACTATTCTATTACAAATTTCTACGGGTCTATACCCCATAAGCTAGTTGAGGAAGCACTGCACCGGTACCACATCCCAAGCAAATTCATAGACCTCATTTTAGATTATTACAACAACTTCAGTCTGAGATTCTGTACTGAGTCAACAGAGTCAGAATTGTTTAAGATCGAGAAGGGAATCATCACAGGATGCACCATCTCTGTGATCCTGTTTGCACTCGCCATGAACATGTTGGTGAAGTCTGCTGAGGTTCAGTGCAGAGGGCCTCTCATCAAGTCTAGGGTTCGACAACCACCCATCAGAGCCTTCATGAATGATCTCACAGAGACAACACCATGTCCCGGGGAGCAGGTGGATCTTGAAGGGATTGGAGGAGTTGATCACGTGGGCCCGAATGAGCTTCAAGCGAGCAAAATCCAGATTCCTGGTGCTGAAGAGCGGAAAGGTCACCTACAAGTTTGGCTTCACAATTGGTGACACTCAGATACCATCCATCACTGAGAAGACAGTAAAGAGCCTGGGAAAGGTATTCAGCTGCAGCCTTAGAGACACAACGGCCATCCGTGAGACCAACCTGGAGCTGGAAAGCTGGCTAGCCGCAGTGGACAAGTCTAGTCTACCTGGCAAGTTCAAGGCCTGGATTTACCAACTTGGCATCTTCCCACAGATTCTCTGGCTTCTCTTAGTCTATGAGGTCCCCATTTCCACAGTTGAGGGTTTTGAGAGGAGAGTCAGCAGGTTCCTCAGGAAGTGGTTGGGCCTTCCATGAAGCTAAAGCAGCATTGCCATGTATGGGTGAGACAACTAGCTGACGCTCCCCATCAGCAGCTTAAATGAAGAGTTCAAGGTGAGCCATACTCGGGATGTGCTGCAATACAGAGAATCCAGGTATCCAAAAGTCTCGCAGGCTGGGATTGAGGTGAAGACAGGGCGGAGGTGGAAGGCAGCAGAGGCAGTGGATGTTTCAGAGTCATGATTTCGGCACAAGGCACTGGTGGGAGTAGTGACACATGGAAGAGCCGGCCTGGGCAGCAGCACAACACCTCGCTGTGACCAAACACAGCGGAACGAAAGGAGATTACTGATCCAAGTGGAAGTGCGAGTGTCATTAGAAAAGGAGCGAGCCAGCAGGATAGTTGGGATGCGGCAGCAGGGAAACCGAACAAAATGGGAAACGGCGTTGGAGCATAAAGTCACATGGGCTGAGCTCTGGAAATCCGAGCCCCATCAGATAAGATTCTTGGTCCAGGCTGTTTATGATGTTCTACCAAGCCCATCCAATTTATTCTGCTGACGGAAGGTGGATTCTGCTGTGTCTGAAGAGAGGGACCCTAGAGCACATCCTCAACTGCTGTTCAAAAGCCCTGAGTGAAGGATGTTACCACTGGCACCATGATCAACTCCTGAAGGTCATAGCAAACACCATCTGCTGTGAGATCAGCCACTTCAATCACTGATGCCCAGTGAAGAGAGCCATCACTTTTGTCAGGGCGGGGGAAAAGATACCAGCAGTTGCTAGGACCAGCCCTTGTAGCCTGCCAGAAATGGTGCAAGACTGAGAGATGTGAGTTGACTTGGGGAAGCAGCTCAAGTTTCCAGAGACCACAGCAACAATGAGGCCAGACATGGTGCTGATCTCGGAAGCCTCTAAGCAGGTTGTCGTCTTAGAACTTACCATCTCCTGGGAGGACCGCATGGAGGAGGCCAACAAGGGAAAGAAAGCAAAGTACAATGAGCTGGTGAAGCAATGCCAGAGCAATGGGTAGAAAGGGAGGTGTGAGCCCATTGAGGTCGGATGCAGAGGATTCACAGGTCAGTCTCTCTGCAGGGCCTGCAATATGCTGGCTATCATGGGGTACAGCAAGCAAAAGGCCATTAAGGAGGTCACAGAGGCAGCAGAAGTTGCCTCAAGGTAGCTGTGGATCAGAAGAGGAGATCCACGGGGGGTAGCACTACCTGGACACAAGCCGGGACCTGATTAATCCCAGTTGAGTCACCCAGGAAAGAGTGTATGATGTTTGAAAGACCCGAAACACTTGAGGACCCCAGATAGTATCTCTGATGATGTGTCCAGGTCACATCCCATGTATTCTGAAAGTATTAGCTTATGATGTGCTAGAACTGTTTTGCTTTAGTTTGCATGTTGCTCCATTTGAGATTTAATTGATTTAATTGATTAATTTACTTGATTTTATATGCTTTTGTTAGGATTTTATAATTGTTAGGATTTCGTAATAATTTTTCTTGTAATTGGCTGTATCGCACTTTGTACAGTTTGCCGTATTAAATTTACTGTATAAATAAACTAACACTGAAACTTTTCCAACCAATGCACACAATTGCAAGAAAATTTGTTTAGATCTTTGAAGGACAATGTAATAAAAAAAAAAAATCAAATGTCCATTTCATGAATGATGTTTATATGTGTCCTTCACCACTTTTTCATGCTGTATGTGATTGGCAGTCCCTTGTGTTTTAAAAGCTATAATATATTATATAACAGTGTAAATCACAATTAAATAAACAATTTATTTTCTTTTGTATACTGAGATATTTTCCCTCCCCTCCCCGAGCTGCCACCGTAAAGTGGTGGAGGGGTTTGTGTGCCCAAATGACCCTGGGAGCTACGTTGTCGGGGGCTAAATGCCCCTGGTAGGGT
>JABJVR010005667.1:0-13294 GCA_025773905.1 Chitala chitala | reverse complement strand
TTTTATATGTTCTAATCCATTCTGTTCTACAGAGTTTGCAGAGTTTTATTCACCGAGGGCCCAGTGAGTTTTCCTCTAACTGTGCCAAACGCCTCCAGCGTACTGTAGCCAATGGTGAAAGGAAGGAACTGCCATGCTGGATTGAATTACAGGTAGCATTGCCTTATGGTGACCCTTGGTTGTCTGTTGAAATACAGCGGGGTTTCTTATAAAGTTGAGCCTTATAATGTTGAAGAAAAAAAAAAAAAAAAAAACCTTTTTCTGAAGAAATTGTAGGCATTATTAAGTCCTGAAAATGTCATAACATCGTCAAACCGCCTGTGTTATTGTTGCCTTGTTACTGTAATGTTTCTCACACATTTTCAAGCTTTTGGGAAGGCATATGTCCTCTCCAGTTAGAGTGAACACCGCCCCTTTTATAAAAACCTGGTTGTTCCTATAGCAATGCTGTAATAGGTGATTACATCATGATACAAGTCTGTTAAAAGTTAGTAATGAACAACTTAATAAAACAAAAAGAGGTGGAAGACAACAAGGAAGAAATAAATTTCAGTACAGTTGCTGATGTTTGCCTGGTCTAAAAAGACCTGCACAATAATCAACAACTTAATTTCAGGATGCAAAGACATTGGTTATGGGTGAGCTTAAACAACAGAACTGCAGTCAAGATTTTAAAAATTCATTCAATTTAGTGAGCCAGATTACAAATGAGCTGCTATTTTATTTCTTGGGGAAAGAGGCTGTTACACAGTCTGACCGTGAGGGCTAGGATACTCTGGTACCTTTTGCCAGATGGCAATAGAGTGACCAGCTCCTGTGATGGGTGTGGGGCTCCAGTGCTCACTGTGGTGGTGCTGGAAACATTACCCACGATCCGCACTGACTGAGGTCTCTCGGTCAAGAAGTCCAGTATCCAGTTGCAGAGGAAGGTGTTCAGAACAGCAAGCTCAGCTTTCCAGTCGGAATGATAGTGTTGAATGCTGAAGTAAAGTCTATGAATATAAACTGGTATTATTTAAATGGGTACTATCAGTACCAATTTGTACAACCTTGTTAGTTATTCATGTATTCACAGACCAAAAACTTGCTATTTTTTGCTCAATTGTAGCAGGACAGAGTTGTATATTTGTGTGTGTGTGTGTCTCCTAAATTAATGCACTACACTGCACAACCTCCTTTGATGTCACCCCAAATCTGTGTTGAGTAGGAACACTGTTATTTCAGATTACCCATTTTCTACTCTACACACAATTTGACTCTGTTTAAGAGATCTGTAATGATACACTGGCAGAAGACTGGATTTACTGTGCTCTGTGCATAAGAGCTTTTATTTTATTTTAGATCAGATATTACATAATTCACAAACAGAGAGATGTTGTTTAATACATTTTATAAAATAGGAGAAAGTAAAGGTTTGGTGTGACCTAGGCTGAATTATTGTGACTTTGTGACATGGAGTGACATGCATCTGCTTTAAAATTATCCCCAGCTGAAGCTCAAGATGGTGGAGTTGTGGAGATGCAGCCCCTTAACAGCCAAACCATGGCTAATAACACAATAAAAAAGAAAGCCCATATGCCAAAAAAAGAGAAGTCTGTTCTTCAGGGGAAGCTAACTAAACTTGCAGTCCAAATCGGCAAAGCTGGTGAGGCTGACAAAAAGACTTTCTTAAATTTTTTTAGTCTTTATGTAATTTGTCTAACTGACTAAAAGAGCTCCACCATGTTGTGTTAACTTAATAAATGTGTTTAATTACAATGGTGTTTGTTTTCAGGCTTGGCAATGTCTGCCATCACAGTCGCCATACTGGTCATCCTCTTTGCGGTTGATACCTTCTGGGTCCAGGGTTTACCCTGGGTCAAGGAATGTGTTCCCATTTATATTCAGTTCTTTGTCAAGTTCTTCATTATTGGTGTGACTGTGCTGGTGGTGGCTGTGCCTGAAGGCCTGCCTCTGGCTGTCACCATCTCTCTGGCATACTCTGTCAAGGTACGACTTACCCTCCATTGACACAACCTTTTCCATCTACTTCACAATGGAGAATGGGTGCTAGTGTCCATCAGTCATGTTTACCATAGCATGTACAAAACTAATTTCCATACCGCTGATATCATAGTTTCCTCTCATTTCACTTTATTGTGTTATATTTTAAAAGAAAATTTTCTCAAATTTTTTTGTTTTCTTATCTATTAAACACTAGACAATTATTTTAGGAACTTACAATAGGTGTCTTATTCAGGTAGTTTTTTTCCATGTTATCTTGAGTTCTCCTAAGATGTTGATTAGAAATAGTCTTTTTCTGTTATGATGTTAGCATCTAGTACACATGTTATTTAATAAAAACCAGTACAAGGACAAGTATTTTGATGTTTCTCCTTACTTTTTTCAGAAAATGATGAACGATAACAACCTAGTGAGGCATTTGGATGCATGTGAAACCATGGGCAATGCCACAGCTATCTGCTCTGACAAAACAGGCACACTGACTATGAACAGAATGTCCGTCGTTCAAGTGCACATTGCAGACAGGCACTATAGACGGGTCCCAGATCCTGATGATATCCCAGGGAATATCATGGACATTCTCATTTTGGGAATTGGAGTCAACTGTGCATACACCACTAAAATTATGGTGAGTAAAGTGTATCCGAGGAATGTGAGAGCAGGCAAACATTAAAGTAATGGTGTGTTTGTCTGATATGTTAAACTGAAAAGCTTTATCTGAAGTCATACCATTTGTTATTTTGGCCATGGAAAGAACAGTAATTACATAAATTGGATATGACCTGACTAGTTACGTCATAAGCTGGTTAAGCTAAGAAAAGGCCAGCCAAGAAGTAAGAGGAACTCTTCAGTGGAAGAAATAACCAGAGGATTGCATAGGCTAAAAGAGAACTGACAGGATATTGAATAGTTAGTCTAAGGGAGTACTGACACAAGTTATTAAATGGTTAGGCTAAGGGGATACTGACAAGTTATTGAATGGTTAGGCTAAGGGGGTACTAACAAGTTATTGAGTGGTTAGGCTAAGAGGGTTCTAACAAGTTATTGAGTGGTTAGGCTAAGGGGGTACTGACAGAGGTTAGTGAATGGTTAGGCTAAGGGGTACTAATACATTATTGAATGGTTAGGCTGAGAGCGGTCTTTGTGTGTCTGCAGCCACCAGAAAAAGAAGGTGGATTGCCACGGCAAGTGGGGAACAAGACAGAGTGTGCCTTGCTGAGTTTCTCACTGGACTTAAAGAAAGACTACCAAGCAATTCGTAATGAAATCCCTGAGGAGAAGCTCTATAAAGTTTACACATTCAACTCTGTGAGGAAATCTATGAGCACTGTGCTGAAGAATGCAGATGGAAGTTACCGGATGTTCAGTAAAGGGGCCTCGGAGATCCTCCTGAAAAAGTATGTCTGAAGGCTGTTTGAAATTTCAAGTAAAAACATGAACATTAAGCTTTGGAAAATTTCTTGTATAAATAAAATAACTTGTCTGACAAAGAAATGAAATTTCTTATTATTGCATTGATTTTAAATAAACGTATTGTCATTCTGTAGCATTGTCTACTTTTTCAGTTGCATCTAGCATAGTCATTGGAACTTTTGGCAGTACAGAATTTTTGAAAGTGTATCAAATTATGTAAGATACAGCCTGTTTTGATTTAAACTGTTTTTTCTGCTGTTGTTTGGCAGGTGCTCCAAAATTCTGTCGGTTGATGGTGAGCCCAGGACATTCAAGTCCAGGGATCGGGAGGACCTTGTAAAGAAGGTGATTGAGCCCATGGCTTCCGAGGGACTAAGGACAATCTGTCTCGCCTACAGGGATTTCCCTGTATCTGAAGCAGAGCCTGATTGGGACAACGAGACACAAATCCTCAGCACACTTACTTGTGTGTGTGTTGTAGGTATTGAGGACCCTGTCAGGCCAGAGGTAAGTCTTACACCTTTCTATCCAGTCACATGTTGAAGGATGTTCACAATTGCCAATCTGATCTTCTTCTTTCCCTTCGAGGGTGTACTGTCAGGTTACGTCACCATATGTTCCCATAGATAGCCATTTTAAACAGAGTACCTCCATTTTCAAGGGCTCAAGGGTATTTGGACAATGACATAACTGTAAATGTAACCATCATTTTTAATTGACTACCTGAAGTATGGAGCCCATGGACATCCCCAAATTCTGAGTTTCCTCCCTGGAGATGTTTTGCCAGGTCTTCACTGCAGCCACCTTCAGTTGCTGCTTGTTTGTGGGTCTTTCTGCCTTCAGTCTTGTCTTCAGTAACTGCTCTGTTGAGATGAAATCAGGCAACTGACTTAGCCATTGAAGAATATTCAATTTCTTTGCCTTTAAAAAGTCTTGAGTTGCTTTTGCTGGATGTTTAGGGTCATTATCCATCCGTACTGATAACGCATCATCCTTTCAGTTTCCTAGCATTTGACTGAATGTGAGCAGAGAATATAGCCCTATACACCTCAGAGTTCATCTTGCTACTTCCGCTTGCAGTCACATCATCAATAAATGCCAGTGAGCCTGTTTCATTGGCTGCCATACATGCCCATGCCATAAAACTGCCTCCACCATGTTTGATACAAGATGTGTATGCTTTGCAAGGCTTGCAAAATCGCCAGTCTGACATCCTGGGGCTATTGTACAGCCCTTCTCCCAGTCAGTTTTTTGTTTGTTTTTTTTTTTTTTTTTTTTTAGTTTTTGGTTCCTCTCCTCTGTTGTTGTCTAGCTTCATTCATTTGTATTAATTCTTTGATTCTTAAATTTTCTGTGTAAAGCGCTTTGAGGCACACTGTTGCAAAAGGCGCTATATAAAAATAAATTGAATTGAATTGAATTGTGCCATCCAGTTGGGCTACCAAAATGTATTTCCGCCCTGCCCATTGGGATATCTTATAGGGAGGAAAAATATATTTCAATGTTTTTGCATTCCTTCACAAAGTTGGTCTGGTAATTATGTTGTATTTAATTTTCAGGCATTGGGGAGCTACTATAAATATGTGGGGTATTGAAATCACGTTTGAATGTGCGCTCGCTTTGCCACTTTCAATTTGCGATCACGCAAATTGTGTTTAGCGAGCGGCAGTACTGATTTGTCAGTGACGTTCTGGACCTGTTGTGCACCAATTCCTCTGACATCGTCTTGTCAGTCATAACAATCCTCTCGTGATAAGTGAAATCGCCTGCAGCAAGCTTAAACGTGAAAGAGATTGCATGCGCAGTGGGGAGAATTGCAAAAATCGCTGATAGTTATGTGTGTGTGTGTGTGTGTGTGTGTGTGTGTGTGTGTGTGTGAAAATAAGAGGCACATGGATTTAAGTACATGGACAACAGATTTAAAAATCTGCATGAAAAGCCTCTCTTGTTTTAAAGTTTTTGACCCTTCCGCTCTTAACCACCCCAGAGAAGAGCTGGCAAATTATGGGGATGAAGAGGTGGATTATCTTTTGCCAATTTGCAAAATGAGGAAGAGAAGGAGAAAATTCCACAAGAATGGATGGATCTAAAAATGTGGCTTGCAAAACACCAGGGTACATTTTACATTTTATTTATTTATTTAGCAGATGCCTTTTTCCAAAGCGATTTACAAGGATAATAGGGGTAGCAAGCTAGACTGCTTGTACAGAGATCTGTACATCTCTCTCATATCTTGTTGCTGGTGAAATTAATGCTGACGCTTAGTCCATCGACAGCCATCTGCGAGAGAGAATTTTCATGCATAAATCGAGTGTTTTTAAAATGTTTTTGATTGATGTTTTGTCTTCTTTACAATATTCTACATTAAAAATAATGTCTTTTTTTATTCTGGGTATTTAAATTCATTTTGAGCTACCAAAATCTGAAGAGTGCGTTTTCAAAGAGGGATTTTTAAATTTTGCTAGCCCTGCTTTGGTTCATGAGCTGTTCCTTTCCTTCTCCATACTTTTCCATCATTCTGGTACTAGTTAATCTTGGTTTCATCAGTCCAATGAGTCTTATTCCAGAATGTGGAAGGATTTTTAGATGTTTTCTGGCAAAATCTAATCTGGCTTTCCTGTTCTTCAGTATTACCAGTGGTTTACATTTTGTTGTAAATACTCTGTATTTACACTCATGAAGGTGTCTCTTGATTGTAGATTTTAACAGTGATATGCCTACTATCTTGAGAGTATTCTTGACTTCTATTGATGTTGTGAAGGGTTTTTTTACCTGGAAAGGATTCTGTGATCATCCACTTTAGTTGTCTTCCATGGTCTTCCAGGCGTTATGATGTTGTTGAGCTCACCAGTGCTTTCTTTTTAAGAATGTTCCCAACTGTTGATTTGGCCACAACTCTGGTTTTTGCTATCGTTCTTATAGATTTATGTTGCTTTTCACCTTAATGATGGCCTCCTTCACTTGCAATGAGATCTCATATTGTAGCTCCAGTCAAACAGCTGTCAAATGCCAGCTCAATACCTAATATCAATCCCAAACTTTTTATCTGCTTCATTTGTTTTGTCGTAACAAGGGAATGGACCACACCTGGCCAAGTAACATTTTACAAGTAAACATTTTATCAGTTTATTGTCCAAATACGTTTGAGCCCCTGAAAATAGAGGTACTCCGCTTAAAATGGCTATAATTCCTAAATGTTAAATTCCATATTTTTATGAAACCTCTTAAAATAAAGCAGATAGTCTACACTTTGATCACATCTTGATTTTTATGTTTGAAATCCATTGTGGTGGTGTACGAAGGCAAAATCATAAAAACTCATTGTTTTCGAGTCATTGTCCAAATACATCTGGACCTAAATGTACAGTATACTCTTCTTTTAACCAGTTCTCAGGCAGACTAGCTTACTGACATTATCAGATGATAGAGCTGACCTCTTCTTTTGCACAATGTGCCCTGCCAAAGAGAACAGTAGTAGCCAAGTACCTTTGTGTAACATGGGCGAGCTTACCATAGTCATACAACACACTTTTGCTCCATTTCTTTCTGGAAGTCTGTGGTGCAGCTTCTCTGTACTTCAGAATTTCACTCAGCTTTTGCCACACCTCTCCCTTCTCTGATTGGGCATGCACTTGAGGTCCTTAAATCTGGGATCTAAACCTGTTGCTACTTTTAATCATGACAGGTTTAAATTGTCTTTTCATGTCTTGAGGTCCTTTGTGAATGTAGCCTTGAAGTGCACTATGTAGGCAGGGTCAACATCTGAGACCACCACTGTACATGTCACAATCTGGCAGCAGCCCGATCAGGAATGAAAGAGAGGAAAGGTCTAAATGCGGTAAGGGTATTTATTAGTATGAAACAAAGGTATCATGAAGGAAACATAAATATTAGAGTTACTATGAAACACAGGGCACGAGATCCTCCAGACAGCTCTACAATGACTGGCATCAGATTGAGAGAAACACTGCCTTTATATAAGAGCAGAAATAGGAACCAGGACTGGTGCACACAGTAATACAATCAGAGAGAATGGGTAAGAAACAACTGACATAAAGCTAACACGAGCACCAGACCGGACAGGACACATAGAAATACACAGAACTAGACAACACAGCAACATATCCTTGGCAGTACACAAGAGATGGCACAGTGCAGGCAGTACCATGGAACAGGACACAGACTTTTTGCCACCTAGGAGCTCAAGGATGTACCTACAGTGCAAACACGCAGCACAACACGGTAGTGTTTGAAGTGTTCGACTGTTTTATGGTACTGAGCTTAAGTACCATGAAGTCTGACGTTGTGAAAAGCCACTATGATTACCCTTTGTACAATGTGTGCCAGACAGTGCACGTGCTGGAATAGTAGACTTCATGCACCAGCAATCATATTGTGAGCTCTGTTTGTTCCTGTGCTAGTGACCTTGTCCTTTATATCCCACTCCTTTGCAACTGAGAAACTGACTAGTACATTCCTTGTGCAATTTCTCTGTTTTTAACATACCCAAAGTGAATGAGTGCAGGTGCCATTTGTCATCGATAAGGTGTCCTGTTACATTGAGGTAGTTGTGGTTACTTACTGATGTCCAGTGGTCCCCAGTAAGTGCAATAAAAGTGGCTTCTGCCAACTGCCTCACTGTTGTAGCCTTTTCAGTGTCACACAGTTCCCCTTGAAGGTAGCTTGTATGATGGATTGCCTGTGATGATCTGAATGAAACCTCTAGCCCTTCACCATGTTGGTGGACCTGCAGTCTGTGGCAGTCCATTTAGTGATAGCATTGGTTAACTTTGTTGCTGTCGTTTTCTTCATTAACTTGCTCTGGCTGCAGTCCCCCAGTGTCATTTGGTAAGCATGGCTTTTCACCCTGTCTTAGCAAGCATGTTTGCTAATATCAGCAAAAATATGCTTTGCCCAAAGATGGTACTTCAAATTTGTTGTGCTTCAGTGAAAGGACAGTTAATCAGCAATGTGGTAGCTTTGTTTCTTAACAGCCTGGTGGCTCACTGGGTAGGACATCAGGCTGAGATGTGGAAGTCTCCTGCTACCTCCTTGGATGCGGAAAAAATGACTTCCCACTGCTCCCCCAGGGGATGGGTTAAATGCAGAAAAGAAATTGCCCTGTTTGGGAATAATAGCAGATAAATTTTTCAAAAACTAAGTTTTTATCCAAACTTCCATCTAGCATCTTTTTATAACAAAACGTTGTGCCATTTAACACACCAGGTGAAATCTCCTCAGTCATTGTATTATCTGCATTTGACATGCCCTTATCAAACACAGGAAGGTAACGATCTGCGTTGTGATTACAGGAAGCAGTTGGGGTCAAACTTGGTCATATGATTAATAAAATAGTAATGCGTTAAAAATTTCTAACAGCCCTAGTATATATATGCATACATACATATGTAAGGTTTGAAAGCAAAAGATGATAAAAACCATTGTAATTTTTTTGCCTTCCTTCAACACAAGTTAGATGTTTCATGTTAGTCTGGATGGGCCTTTAGCTTTGCTCATCATGGTAGTGATGATATAGCCCAGATGGTCAAATGTAACAAGGAGTGGTGCCATTTTTCATAGTTGTAATTGTGTGTCCTTGTACATGATTTTCATATTGGTCCCAGTTTCCTATGTGCCTAAACAGGTTCCAGATGCCATAAGGAAATGCCAGCGTGCAGGAATCACAGTGAGGATGGTCACAGGAGACAACATCAACACCGCTAGGGCCATAGCTACCAAGTGTGGCATACTTCAGCCAGGTGATGATTTTCTGTGCCTGGAAGGCAAGGAGTTCAACAAGCGGATCCGCAATGAGAAGGGCGAGGTGAGCCCTATATCAGTGGTCCAGACAGCATGCTCAATTATTTCCTCAATTAACAAACATCCTGTTGTTGCAGATTGAACAGGAGCGTATTGATAAAATCTGGCCCAAGCTGCGTGTGTTGGCAAGGTCATCCCCCACAGACAAACACACACTAGTGAAAGGTCTGCTTACCATTTCATGAATATAAAAACATATCTCACACTGAATTTTATAGAAGAATTATAGATTGTTTCAGACACAAATAGATAACTTTGCTTTAGCTACGAAGTGTTACCATTAAATGGACATGTACCTACAGTGCAGTGGGAATGTTTATTTGGTTGACAGGAATTATGGACAGCACCGTAGTGGAACAGAGGCAAGTAGTTGCAGTCACAGGAGATGGAACCAATGATGGCCCAGCACTGAAGAAAGCTGATGTTGGGTTTGCTATGGTATATTAAACAATTTCAGAATTTATCAAATATTTTTCAAAGCTTCTATTCCCAAATCCTTCAAAATATTAAAACATTTTCTATAAACTGAATTAGTCCGATTGCCCAGATGATGCTCTGAAGATTTAATCAGTACATTCAACTTCAGAATGAGCAAGACTTGGCTTGAACATGAAATGGCTTGAGTGCTTAATTAAGATAAAGCTGGGGAATACTTTTTCAGGGCATTGCTGGCACAGATGTGGCAAAGGAAGCATCAGACATTATTCTAACAGATGACAACTTCAGCAGCATCGTGAAAGCAGTAATGTGGGGGAGGAACATCTATGACAGTATCTCCAAGTTTCTGCAGTTTCAGTTGACAGTCAATGTAGTGGCTGTTATTGTAGCCTTCACAGGAGCCTGCATTACTCAGGTAAGGCTCTTTGTTAGTGCACATAGTTATCCCTGTTACACTCTTTCATCCTCCATCTGCCCATTTTCCTTCCTATCCCTGTTGTTCTTTCTCTCACTTTTTGTCTCTGTACTGTAACATGCTTTCTCTTAGTCACTTGGTTGTAAAATTCTTTGCCAGATTACACAAGATGTTCAAAATTACTTTCAAAAACAAGATGTTAAAAAAAATTACTGTTGAGTCCACTTGCTCTCGATACTAACACACTGCCTGAACTTTACCACTTACTTACAAACTTTTTTGATGCCTTTGTCGTATGAGCCAGAGAATGTCATGGTATGCTCCTGAAAGTACCTGCTGAATGTACTTGCCGAATGTACCTGCTAATGTTGTGGGAAAATGCCCAGAGACCTCAGAACTTCTGATTCCAATGATACTTTATTGCAAAACAACAAATGCATGTCTGAAGGCTGTGCTGTACTGAACATTTGTGTAGGACTCTCCCCTGAAGGCTGTACTGTACTGAACGTTTGTGTAGGACTCTCCCCTGAAGGCTGTGCTGTACTGAACGTTTGTGTAGGACTTTCCCCTGAAGGCTGTGCTGTACTGAACGTTTGTGTAGGACTTTCCCCTGAAGGCTGTGCTGTACTGAACGTTTGTGTAGGACTCTCTCCTGAAGGCTGTACTGTACTGAACGTTTGTGTAGGACTCTCTCCTGAAGGCTGTGCTGTACTTAATGTTTGTGTAGGACTCTCTCCTGAAGGCTGTGCTGTACTGAACGTTTGTGTAGGACTCTCTCCTGAAGGCTGTGCTGTACTGAACGTTTGTGTAGGACTCTCCCCTGAAGGCTGTGCTGTACTGAACATTTGTGTAGGACTTTCCCCTGAAGGCTGTGCTGTACTGAACGTTTGTGTAGGACTCTCCCCTGAAGGCTGTGCAGATGCTGTGGGTAAACTTGATCATGGACACCTTCGCCTCCCTTGCTCTGGCCACAGAGCCCCCCACTGAGTCACTGCTCCTCCGGAAGCCGTATGGGCGCAACAAGCCTCTTATTTCCCGCACAATGATGAAAAACATTCTAGGCCATGCTGTCTATCAATTAACTGTCATCTTCACCCTGCTTTTTGCTGGTAAGATACCACTGAGATTGATCTCCTCTTGCCTAGGAACACCCCCCCTTCTCCCACAGTTTTAGATTGATGTCACCATTCTTTGGTTGCAGTACTTGTGATGAGATCATCTAACTTTCAGCTAACATTTTGTATTAACATTAGAATGAAAATGTACAGTAATCCCGTGCATGTTAGGATTGCAGCCTTCCCTCTATAGTTATGTCCCTTGATCCAGAGGCTCTTTTTTGCAGGTGAGCAGATGTTCAACATTGACAGTGGGAGGAATGCTCCACTTCACGCACCCCCTTCGGAGCACTATACTATTGTCTTCAACACCTTTGTCATGATGCAGCTCTTCAATGAGATTAATGCCCGCAAGATTCATGGAGAGTGTAATGTCTTTGAAGGCATCTTCAACAATGTAATTTTCTGCTCTATTGTGCTGGGCACATTCATCATCCAGGTAGGCAGGGTAATACAATGTTACTATATAGGCCACATAAGTGTGTTATTTCTAGCTGTGCACCTTTTTGTTTGGTTGCAGCAAACCCCATAACCTAAAAAAACTTTCAGAAATTGATTTAAGGAAACCCTGGGAGAGCAAGTGGGTTGTATGAAGAAATCTTTGGTGTTTTGTGACAATTGTTAGGAAATTTTCTCACTTTGTTAAGCATTACTTTAAAGTCCTTCATGACCATTTACCCTCCAAAAATTCAGGAACCTAAATTGTACTCTTTACAGTTGATTAATTAGCAAAGCATGCCATCTACTGTGAAAACTGACATGGTACACAATTGCTTTTTAATGTTATTTTCATTTCCTATTGGTTTCATTGATATTGCTAACATTTGTGTCTTCAGTATCTCTGTATGAATGGCATGCTCTCTCTACTTAGCCATATTTGCAAGACAAAAAGTGCCTATTGTGGAAAAAACCCTCAACAGATGTCATAACTATAACAATGACTTACCATTCAGCTGCATTATATGACAAAACTGATAATGAATGCTAACGACTTAGTCTAATACCTAAGGATTGTTCTTGAAATATGGCACTGGTTTTTGTCTGAACTGAAAATGTTTTGTGCTCACTTGGTGGCGTTTCAATCATAGATCATCATCGTCCAGTTTGGAGGGAAGCCATTCAGCTGTGTGGCCCTCAGCTTTGACCAGTGGCTGTGGAGTGTTTTCCTGGGAGTGGGTTGTCTGCTCTGGGGGCAGGTCAGTCCAGGAAATATTCATTCAGAAGACCTATTCTGCATCTATTAATATTTTGTCATATTCTCTATCATTAGTGTCACCATGACAATATTTTCTAACCTGTATAAGCCCGTTTACTAGGAATAGATGGATATAATTTTTCCAAAGCCAATGCCAGTAGTGATTATTGCTGTCTATTGAGGCCAACTGCAGATAAGTGGCACTGTAATTCTGTATCTTTAAAGTTTTGAAAAAGTAACAAAATTTCTACACAAAACTGGTATTACTGAACATTTTTTATAATATTTGAAATACACTATATGAACAAAAGTATTTGGCCAAATCTGTTAATTACTGAATTCAGGTGTTTTATTCAGACCTGTTGCCACAGGTGTATAAAATCAAGCACGTAGACATTTGCAAACATTTGTGATACAAAATAGGTCATTCTGAAGAGCTCAGTCAATTCAAGTGTGGTACTGTGATAGAATGCCACCTTTGCAATTAGAGTTCATGAAATTTCATCCCTGCTGGATATTCCAGAGATATTATTATCCTGCTGGATATTCCAGATATTATTAGTAAGTGAAAGTGTTTGGAAACAACAGCAAATCAGCCACGACGCAGAAGACCATGTAAAATCACAGAGCAGGGTCAACGACTGCTAAGGCGGATGGTGCATAAAGGTCATCAACGCTGATTCCATAGCTGAAGAGATCTGAACTTCAACTGAATAAATGTAAGAACAAAAACTGTGCAGTGGGAGCTTCATGGAATGGGCTTCCATGGCTGAACAGCTGCATGCAAGCCTCACATCACCAAGTCCAATGCCAAACGTCAGATGGAGTGGTGTAAAGCACACAGACACTTGGAGCAATGGAGCCGCGGAAACGTGTTCTGTGGAGTGACGAATC
>JABJVR010005666.1:0-13296 GCA_025773905.1 Chitala chitala | reverse complement strand
CCCCCTCCCCCCCCCCCCCCCCCCCCCCCCGCCCCCCCCCCGCGGGCCGCCGGCCCCCCCCCCCCACAGTTCAGTCCATCTGGAGGTAGAGGGCAGAAAGGGGAGAGAGAGTTCAGCTTCCTGACAGCCTGGTGGTTAAAGCTGTTCTTCAGTTTGAAGCAACTCTGAGACAAACCCATAAAAGCTCAACGCCAAGACCACACAACACCTCACAACCTTCGAGGTGTGACACAACAGCAAACACTATGGCCCATGGTTTCTGAAAATGACCAGACAAATTTGTTCACACATAAAATAAAAACAACAATAATCACCTAACAATTATAACAACGAGCAATGGAGTATACATGAGCGTACAGCGCGTGCAGCTTTTGCTAAAGTGTGAGAGAAGCACTCCAGCACTCGAGGGCCGTCTTGTCTCAGGACACACGTGACCCTGACAGGCCGAGACAGACGCACGCGGAAGATGGGCTTACACTGTGACACGGGCGAGACGGCCGAGTGCATCGTGCCCTTGCCTGTCACTGCCGCGGGAAAGGCGTCGCGCACTAATGAGCGGAAGAGAGAGAAGGGACATGATGCTGATCTGCACAGATAAAGGGGTACAGGGAGTCGGAACCAATTGGTGATCCCCGGGCTCTGTCACAGGTGGCTATTAATAGAGCGTTTAAAAGAGGAGAGGATTAAATTGTATGATCGCTTGAGGAGATTAAGAGGTTAGTGGTTGTTTATTAACAGTTCAAAGACTCAACTGCTACATTACATACTGGAACCAAGGCTTACAAACGACTGAGTGTTAATGCTGTCAAAAAACAACATTTTGTTTGAGTTTTGTCTGAATGCTATGTAACTGAAACTGATTTGTTCAGTCCATATGCACTCAGACTGATGCAATATCAAGACATAAAATGGAAAAACAATGAAACTCTACTGTACCTAGAGCAGAAGGGGTCCTTCTCATGTCAGTGACTCTGCAACATCTGCTACTCTGGCTTTGCTTCTGTCTTGATCAAGCAGGGAAACTCGAGGATGTAGGATATTTTGTGATACTTGGTTGGATGAAACTCCGCACTGAGGAGAACATCTTTTCAGTGCAGCAAAAGTGCATTAATCGATGTACAAAACCCCCTAGTTCTGTTCTCTTTAAACCACCTATAAATGTATTGCATAACATCTGCATCCGAACCACATATCTGTGTTATAAGTTCCAACTTACACCAAATATAAATATCTGTATAAAAATATAACCTGTGATTTATCTTGCTCTTCACTGATAAATTTACAATGCACTTTATAAATCTGATGGATGGAATGGATGGCAGTTTGCACTGTTAATGTTATCAGTCAACAATTTGCTCGGTTACCTTCATCACCAGCGTGGTAGGAACGAACATTATGTGACCCTCTATTTACAATGTACCTTAAACAGTGGGGAATATACTGATAGCACTTTTTAGCACATTTACACCCATTGCTTTGCATGTATAGACAGCAAGTGTATGAAATGCCCAGGACACAGGAAGGAACAGCTAAAGGTTCTGAAGGACCTGGGACCTCCTTTGGCCACTAGAGAAGAAACAAGTCAACTGCTTATAGATATATCAATGTTTATCAGTTTATTGATTAAACAACCCAATTTTTTCAGTCTCATCAGACACGTACCTGACAGCAGTGAAGAGCATTTGCCTATATGTTGATCTTTTTAGTTTAATGCTTCTAGGAAGAGAGACAAAACATGTCAGAAGCCAAGACTCTGTTTTATTACCTCGCGTTTTCACCATGCTAATTCTGAGCCTTGTCTATATATCACGCTCACGAGTTAACAGTGCACAAACTGAACTTACACTCCTCCCCCTGCCCAGAAACAACAAAAACAACATTCACCGCAATTCATACAAACTGAAGGCACCAGTTGAAGATGGAGTGAGTGTACAGGTTGCTACCAAAAAGAACATGTTAATGTAAGTTAGACATGAGCGAACGCAACACTAACACGTGGATCCAGAACATTAGCTGAGATACAAGAGGAACAAGGTGCCGGGCCAGCATATTCGACGTCAGTGACAAACTCCCTCAGGCAGCCTGGATGAGACAAGACAGGAGCTGGTTTTAGAGTGGGGGCTCACAAAATTGTGTGGCTAAGCTCTTCAAGTGTGAGCGTAACTGAACATGCAACTGTCTCCGTAGGCAAATCCCAGTTCCCTGCCAATGAAAGGGGGCTGGTAGGAGTATCACAGATACCAGCACTACAACCTTGAGGAGGTGATTTGCATATCTTCTTAGACCTGCCACAAAAGGTGAAATGTAGCTGGCCTTAAGTGCAGAAGTCGCACTGGTTTGATCAGTCCACCCCAAGAGGTTGATGAAAACACAGCTTCGTTAGACACCGCTGACAGAACACCCTGTAGCTTTCATGAGTGGATGTAGGGGTGGGGCCACTGGGACATCTGAAATCCGATTGGCCTCTTTAGTTCCCTCCTCCTGTCAGTCACTAGTCACTTCAGAAAATAATTACACATCAATGTAAGACATATACGGTTGGCCCTTTTTTGTTAAATATAGGCCCTTTGTGGCATCTGGCAGTGGAAAAGCACACGCCTTGTGCTTGCTGATCAAAAGGTCAGTGGAGTTCAGAGGCTAGTGTGAGTGATGGTGAACACCAGCTCATTGGCCCTGTGATGAAGTACAGCAGACAGGAGCTCCACTGAGAAAGAGCAGCCCTCGGCTAAGTGCCATTTTTCAGGCTCTAAATGAGTCACTCCATGCCACCGTTATCCTGCGGGTGATAGACTCTGACAAATGTCACGCTCAGCCAGAAAGGTGTCAGACTCGGGGAACACATTTTTGGGGGCCATTGTCTGTTATGATTGCCATAAACAGTCCCCAATGGGGAAGGAAGAAAGTGTACAGTAAATCAGTGACCACTTGTGCTGTGACAGCCCCTGTGGAAATCACCTGCAGTCATTCAATGTGTAAATAGGAATACTGAGGGGCTGCTGATGTTGCTGGTCTGCACAGCTCTCTGTGCAGGTGCGGCTGTAGATGAGCAGGCCAATCCAGGCGCCGGAGAGGCGGTGTAGAGGAACCCATTTTCTCACTGATAGGTCATACATGCACAATGCTTAAGCAAGATTTCTACGTCTATGCATTTTTTCCTCAATGCTAGGGTCCTACACTGCTGTTTGATGCATCCAATGCTCATCTGGGCTTCATGTGTCATATTCAAGATGTGTACCCAAAGGCAGCTTGGCACCACTAGACAGAACGTGGTTAGGGAATTCCTTCATAAACCTGTGGTACAGAGTCATTTTGGTGGGACCACATCAAGCCAGCCATGTACAAAGCTGTGGGAGCACAAGATTCTGCTTCAAGGCCAGCTGGAGCTCTCTGCTACCTTAAGTGGTGAGTGAAATATTCTAGTAAAAGGCAGTAGGTCAGTCCACACTGCCCTGGAGCTGGAACTGCTGAGCTCCAAACTCTTTGCCTGAGGTGTCACACGAGAGAGAGAGAGAGAGAGAGAGAGAGAGAGAGAGAGAGAGAGATGGCACGTGACAGAGAGAGGGATAGAGTTCTGGAATGGGAATTAGGCGAGTTACGTTTTTGATAGCCAGAAACCAGCAGAGCAGGCAGACATCCAGGTGCAGCTCCTGCAACTCACATAGCAGGGTGGCAGTGGAGCAGTGAGGAGGAAAGGCAGGTAGCAGGCTGTCATGTCAAGGACCGAGGCAACCTTGGCTGCACCGACTGCATAGTTCACTGAAAGTCCTCTCCATTAGGCTGCAGAGCAGCCAGGCTCTTTGATGTAATGTGGAACCCTTCAAACCCATCAGCAGATGGAGAAAAGGTGCATTTATGACCGTTCAAAGTGTGGCGGTGTTTAGCTTACATCCCTTAATTTCAGGGGTAATTACATGAGTCCCTTAATCACATTATGCTCTGCAAACGGAGATGTAGAGGAAGAATCATCTTCTGGTGATTGTTTACATCTAAATTCTAATCCACCTGTGAAATTGTTCATTTTGATGGTCCGTGTTTATTTAGGCAGTTAATGTTTAGAAAATTAATGCAGTGCGTGCCGGATGTTTAAGATTTTTATGAATGTTCAGACTCTCAGTACATATCAGCAATATTTATATGCAACAGGAGTTCACTTGGGGCACAATGTTGTGTATTACAACATGCAGCAAACTGTTCATATATTATTTATGTAAGTTTTAATTTCTATATATTAAAGCTATTCATCAACACTCTGTTATCCATTTACAACTTTGAAATGTGTAACAGATGAGGTATTTTGTTTTATTAATGCAAAATAAAGGGAGTCGGTGTTTCAGTAAGTGTGGAGAGGCATTTTGTATTGAGTGTTAAACTGGGAGGGAGACTGGGTCATCCTGCCTGTCTAACTCTTGTGCTCATCTACAGGTTTTTTCAACTCTAGACTTGTAATTCCTTACAGTGTGAATGGTCGAAATATATTACTCATGAATTCCACAAATAATCTAAATAAAACTTGTACATGATTATTAATATTTTCCCTTTGTTTCCTGTCCTGTTCCTGCTCTGCTGCCCTTGTTGTCATCGAGGACGGGGTGTAAAATTTCTTCTCGCTTCCATCCCCTTGTTAAAAACCGTCTGTCACCACCCATATCTCCGCCTCTCCTTCTTTTCCAAAGTACCCTTCTGTTTCTGCTGGCTGCCCTGGACAGTTAATGAGGTCCCATGGCTCTGAAGGCAGTCTCCCATCTCAGGCTGTCATCTTCTGGAAGGGAACAAGTCGGTGAAGAGACAGCTGTTATCAAGGTGAGCGCGGTAGGAGGTGTACGCTCCCTCTTTGAACATGTCCTTCCAGCGAAGCACTGCCCTCACTCAGCGCTGGACCCGCAGCTCCTGATTGGCTGCCGTTCCACAACTCATGTTTGAGTTTCTGCCTGACTGAAATGAGTGCGGGCCAGCAGATGTATATCTTCGTCACCAAGATAAACATTTTTCAGTCCCACTGTAATGTATCCCTGGCTTGAAATACCTCCCATGCTAGCTTAGGGAAACTCAGTGGCTTCTCAGGTGTAAAAAAGGGCCCCGTAATATATGATGGCAAGATGAGATGGGGACAAGCATTGATGGATCCAGACACACATGGACCTGTGTGTGCAGCCGGTCTGACGGGCTGAGGTAAACAACAACATAGTGATGTCACATGCATAGCTGTAACCACTTTCCTGGTTCTGAGCTGAATGAAAGCTGAAGTTTGCCAGGGTGCATGAGATAGATGCTTGGCAGTACAGAATTTTCACAACAGAGAATGAATGTTATGCAGTGGCGAGATCTGTCTAACCTGTCTGTAGCAGGCCTTTCTGATACAAAAGAGCTACGAATGTACCCTTCACACATCTGACCAAATGGTTTCTCTCATCAGCACAATGAAAACACACAAGAAAAAAAAAAAAAGATCTGCTATATGAGTTCTTCTGAATAAAACCATTCATTCACCTTACACCTTCAACTTCCCTCTGAATGGCATTTATGGTAGAGGCTGTAACCATAGAGATGGCAACACTTCTGTGTAAAATTTTAAATTATGGCTGTTGAATATTTGGAAACATCAATATTTGCAGTAAATAACCCTTCAGTGTCAGGACAGAAACCCAGGGACCCAAGTGCACTTTTCTGGAGTTTATTTCGAGTCAAGGTAACAAAATCAAAAACTAGACCTGGAGTCGCGGACAAGGAAATGCAGAAGATAGGTTGGGCAGCCCAAGAGATCGGTCCTAGGCACCGATGACAACAGCATTGGAGTGTGAATCAGCAGGGAAGGCAGGACAGGAAATCAGGATGGGAAAACACAGAACACACTAGTCAACACACTTGGCACGCACGTCTAACATATGAAATAGCTCGAAATGAATGCCAAGGCACACAGAGGTAAACGCAGTTGTGTTGGCTGAGAACAGGTGCGACAGTGGTTGACTGCGTGATTATCTGGGCTCTCACTGGGGGCACCTGCCAGTGACACGGGCCATAAATCTATCAGCTGTACTATCCTGACTGAATTAATTTTTTTGAAAGAGACGGGGGAAAGTTTGTGTTAATTGGATGCATTTTTACAAAAAAACAGGAAGAGCTGATCTTTGTATCTTGATGAACACATGAATTTGGAGAAGTGTACAAACTTTAGCTAGTTGGCGGAAACTGGTCAGCTATTTTTACAGATTACACAATATGAACAGTAACGGTTCTATACTAACAGATCCTCTGTAATTAGGATGTAAAATATAACTGGAATTTAGTGAGCATTTGCTGACCCTCCTAAGCGATACACAGTATTACGGCTGATATGTACCCTGAAGACCAAACACTGCATAATTTGACCTCTTTTTCCTAATAAAAAGGGGT
This sequence comes from Chitala chitala, assembly GCA_025773905.1. Taxonomy (NCBI): domain Eukaryota; kingdom Metazoa; phylum Chordata; class Actinopteri; order Osteoglossiformes; family Notopteridae; genus Chitala; species Chitala chitala. The sequence continues at coordinate 6,906 of JABJVR010005666.1, read as the reverse complement.
TCTGCACCACCTAAACCAAATTCGGGAACAAGAGTGGCTATGCTTCCCAGGAGCAGTGTTAACCTCTGACACGGCATCCACGTTATTTAATCTGAGTTATTTAATTTAAATAAAGCACAAAAGTGTGTGATTTGACATACTATGGTCTCTTAATTTTTACTTGATTTTTACAATAGCAAAACAGTTTGGTGTGTAAATTAAAAGGATATCTTGGTTGTTGTCATTGTTGCTGTTGTTATTATTATTATTATTACTATTGTTGTTGTTTTTGTTGTTGTGACTTAAAACTACTTAAAGCATGGTCAGCAAGTATTCTCGAAAATAATAAGGGCATTGGGAAAACGGACATATTTTACAGGTAGGTCAGCGTGGCTACAATCTACAAACAAACGTGCGTAAAACATTAAACTACGTAATACAGCCGAAGTGTAAGTGCATGGACTTTAGAGACGGCTTAAGAATGGGAGTGCATGTTGCGTTGACGCTGACTCGTGAATGCCAGATTAAACTGAAAAACCGGAAATTCAGTTCAATTCAATTTATTTTTATATAACGCGTTTCGCCTGCTACATACTGCTGTAAGTGAACTTTTCAAAGTCACCCACCTGCAGTGTCTCGGTCTGCAGGACATTGAACCGGGACGACGCAGGTGAAAGTTTGTGCACATCTTATGGTCTACTGGTGCAATGTATCTAGTTAAAATGTGTATCTCACCTTCACCTTAACATCTTACTATCATCAAGATAAACAGAATACGCCATTGCCCTTACTTAAAGGACTATATTTTGAAAATAAATGTTTTTTTAAAGCATTCTACCTTTTAAATTTCAATAAATAACTTACTTTGTTTTCACTGTACATTGGAATACCTGTATATTATTATTATTATTAACAATAATAATAATTATTATTATTAGTAGTAGTAGAAGTAGTGCGACTAATAATAATTTTCCTATATAGTCTACATTTTCTTTGACAGGACAATCGAAAAATGGAAGTTCTTTGCATCATATAAACTAAAAAATGAAAACTTCTGCTCAAGTGCTTTCCGACTCAATGCCAAAATGACAACAAGACAAATTAATACGGAGCGCAAAATCATATTTTATCTCCATATTGAAGCCAATCATGAAATTGACTAGCATAATTCTTATACTGTCAATTGGATGTTTTCAAAAGTGCCAAGGTGAGGTAGGATTTATCTCCCTCTACTGGCGCGAAAGTGTCGATTCGCGCAGTTTGGTTTCGGGAAAGTCGAACGAATATTTGCATCAACAGTAACAAGGTTAATAAGAAGAAAATACAGTTTATTTGTTCTACATTGAAGTAAAGGAATCAATTTAGCCTTCATTGACACACTCTTTTTTCAGTAAAGTTCTGTATGGTTCTTAAAAACGTTTTGAACAACTTATAGATACACAGGACTCAACTACAATTTGTTAGTCAGTCATCTTCTATACCACTTCACCCTGTTGAGGGTCACAGGGCAGCCCGGAGCCCCTCCCAGGACACATAGGGCACAGGGCAGGGGACACCCAGGACAGGGCACCAACACACTATGGGCAGTTTGGAGACACCAATCAACTTAATCCACATGTCTTTGGACTGTGGGAGAAACCAGAGAAAACCCACCAAACACAGAACATGCAAACTCCACGCACACAGGCCCAAGGCAGGAATCAAACCCCAGGCCTGGAGGTGCAAGGCAGCAGTGCTAATCACCACACCACAATTTGTGTTAAGCGAAAGTTAGGTTACTAACAAATTTATGAACACAATGTAACTTCTATGCTAATTTACTCATTATATTATGTTCACTGGATAAACATTTGAAGCTGTAGCCTACCCACTGCCAGACCCCAATAAGCAGTACACAGTGTAGCAAACACACTTGATTTCACATTTGTTCCTTAATGTTACCTGTCAGCTGATTAGTTTGAGATGGCATTTAATGAGCCTCTAGATTAAAGAAAAACTCAGGCATCAGCAATACAATCTGCTATGAGCAAATCCTACATTTGCAAGCTGTTGTAATAGGCAGACAAACATCATACACCTCATGGTTTAGCATATAAATCTGACCACACATAAATTAACATCATACATATCAGCTGTGATAATTAGCACAAGGCTCATCTCATTTCACTGACCTGGTCATGTGTTAAATACAGGGCAATGGTCTGTAATGAGGGTCATGTTCCCCCCCAGGACAGTGGTCACAGCAGGACAGAAGGTTTCCAAGGCAGACAGCATGTGCTGTAGAAGGGTTTCTGGTCCAAGAGAACAGACCTGTGATCAGGACTCCCCCCGGAGCAGAACCTGTCACAGCCGTAAAGTTAATCAGCCTGACGTACATGCATAATGATCTATGGGTGAGTTTCCTTATCTAATCTAGGAAAGTCAAAAGCTCATAACTTCTGAGTAAAGTTATATCTTCTCATCTGAAGATGAATTTATTGTCGCTCAGTTTAACTTTCAGTGGTAGACACTTTATTTCTTATAATTCATCAATATTATTTTTAGTTCTAATGCATAAATACACCATCTGCAAATGTCCTTGGTGTATATTTATATGTCTGGAAACTTATAATGGGAAAGGCATGGGTCATGGGGAGCCTTAAAGGGTTTTAATTCCCTGGATATCACATTGAGAGGTCCTGAGCAGTGTAATGGCCGTAAAGAGAAGGCTGTCTCCGTGATGAGCTCAAAGGTACCTTAGGAGAGAGTGCTCATTGTCACGGCTGAGTACCAGCTCTGAGATGCTGGTGATTTACCACTCTTGCCTACAGAAACACGGCCTGCTGCCTTCTGTCTGGAAGTTTGCTGGGCTTATTCCTCCATGTGAACTTTCCATGGTTCTGGAACCACTTTAGTTCTCTTCAAACCAGATTAGGGGCCACACTTTCTACAGGCAATAAAGCCTAATGTGATTGTGGGGGACATTAGAGGAAGTCCTGTCATATCCTCAGGCCATTCTTAAAGCACTTTCCACAAGCAAGGTGCTACAGTCCTCATCTATCCCAGCTGTCAGCTCTTCTCTTCTACCATGACAGTTATAAAATCAAATCAGACACACACACACACACACACACACACACACACACACGCAGACTTATATACAGGCATGCATACACTCACATGCACACAAACACATACATGTATCAAACAGACATGGGTAGGCATTCATGCTCGCTCTTTCTCTCTCTCACACACACACACACACACACTGTAATATATAGATATATAAGATCAAACCCTAGTAAGTCTCAGTGGAGAGCTGCTGATGCCTTCATTACATTTACATGGAAACACTCTTCACTATATAGAAACTATATATACACATTCTTGGTAGAAGTCTTGTTTTTCCCTCCACATTTTCTCATTGTTATTTTGACTTATTTTGTCTGTGCTGACCCCCTGTCCACTGTCCAAACCACCTACAATGGGCTTGAGTGTCAGAACTGAACCTCAGGACAATGGAAGAAGGTTGCCTGGTCCAAAGGGTCCCATTTTCTTTTGGGTCATGTGGATGGCCGGGTACGTGTGTGCCATTTCTCTGGGGAAGGGATGGCACCAGGATGCACTGTGGGGAGAAGACAAGCAGGTGGAGGGAGTGTAAAGCTGTGGGCATCATTCTGCTGGGAAGCCCTGGGTCCTGCAGTTCATGATGATGTCAGTTTCACATGTGCCTCCTATGTAAATGTTGCTGCAGATCAGGTACACCCTTTCATGGCAACAGTATTGCTTCATAAAGGTGGCCTCTTTCAGTAGAATTACGCTCCCTGCGCGACACAAATTATTTGGGAAGGGTTTGAGGAACACGACGAAGAAATTAAGGCGTTGCCCGAGCCTCCAGATTCCCCAGATCTCAGTTCAAGCCAGCATCTGTGGGATGTGCTGGAATGACAAATCCTATTCACATGTTGCCCTACCTTGCATCTTAGAGCACTTAAAACACCTGCAGCTAATGTCTTGGTGCCAGATACCACAGGACACCTTCAGAGGTCTTGTAGAGTCCATGCCTTGGTCGGTCTGAGCTATGATGTTGTCTTGTAAAGGGTTAATAATATTTCAGACACAAGGTCATAATGTTTTGGTAACAAGAATGCTGGACCAATAGTTCAGCAGTATGAGAAATGTTTGTGCTTATCTTTCAGTTCCTTTTTGTTGTTGTTATTTACTAACAGACTGAAATTGTCATTATTTTTAATGGTCAACCCTTACCTGAAGTAAGCATTTTAGTTATTATGTCCATCTGCAGCAGACATGTTCCCCCTGAGAGTTAAAAAAAAGATAATTATTAAAACTGAGCAACTGCAATTTCTCCATTTGGACTGATGAATGTCTCTTGTAATTGGCTTCATTAAGCTATCTAATTTGAGAGTACAATTAGACTTTACCCATTTTAAAGACAAAGTAGATTCTCTGGATTTAGCGGGATGGTATTTGTAAAATTGAAGGCGGATCTTTAAAAACCCCCCACTGAAAGTGTTACGCGAGCTTCTTAAAAATGACATGGTTTGATTTTCCCAAAAAAGGGACGTGGTGACTTCAGCAGCATGCGGAGGTAGGATTGGGCTACTGTCCATGAGAAAAAGACAACAGGGCTGCACTTTAATACGATTTTGGGTTCTAATTTGGGATTTAAATCCACAATCCTGAAGACCTAAAATTAATGGCGTACTCAGGATTTTACTGCAACTATTACACAGCACTGTCTTAATTTTGGTGATATTATTTCACAAGAAAAACACACCTTACATTTTCAATAACTGGCTTCCAACATCTTAATAGACAAAGGTGGCATGGTGGTTAGCACTGTTGCATCACACCTCCAGGCCTGGGGTTTGATTCCCACCTTGGGTCTGTGTGCATGGAGTTTGCATGTTCTGCCTGTGCTTGGTAGGTTTTTCTCCGGGTTGTCCAGTTTCCTTCCAAAGACATGCAAGTTAGGTTGATTGGTGTGACCAAATTACCCACTGTGTGTGTGTATGTGGTGCCCTGTGGTGGGTTGAGACCTCACCGTAGGTGTCCCCTGCCCTGCGATCTATGTGTTCTGGGATGGGCTCCAGGCTTCCCCACGACCCTTAATAGGACGAAGCAGTTTAGAAGATGAGTGACTGACATCTTGATAGATTTACAGCATAAACATGAGTTTGATCATTAATTTACTGAATGAGAAGCGCAATGCAAAGTGGACAGAACCTTAAAGCAGAGTTTTATTGTGCCTCCTCTTTTGTTTCAGATCAACCCACAACTTGTATCCATTTAGGGAGGAAATTTTAATCGGAACAATGCAGGTTAAGTAGTTTGCTCCAAGGCATCACAGAAGAGATGCTCCTGGGACTAAGAACCTTAAGGCTACAATTGATATTATTACGTGTCCCAGGAAGCTGATAAGCTCACACAGCCTACAGACTTGCCCTGAAGACACACACACACACACACACAAGCACACCACAGCTTTGGTAAATACTTGATTCTTATTGGTCCAGAGATGTCATGTGGGGTTGCATTAATTTCGTGGAGCGTAGTTCTGACACCCTAATAACAATTCTGTATTTCTGCACTCTTATTTTGTTCAACATTTCAAATCTGTTAAAGCGACTTGCAGTAGCCCCACCAGACTATATTTTTCAGAGCCCATTGAAATATTCTTTAATGTAAATTAGTTTTCTTCTAAAAAACTCACCAAAAAGTTTATCATCATTATTTATTTATTTATTCATTCATTCATTCATTTTCTTAACCGCTTGGTCCTGATGAGGGTCATGGGGAAGCCTGGAGCCCATCCCAGAACATATGGGGCGCAGGGCAGGGGACACCCAGGGCAGGGCACCAACCCACCACAGTATTTATTTATTATTATTATTATTTTATTTTCAACAGTCTGACATACCAGTTCTGATATACAGCTTCACAATCATCAACTGGCTTAAGACTGATATGGAAAGGATGGATCACAAGACATGAAAACTATTGATGATGCACAAGCGTCACCATCTAAAGCAGTCCTTGAGAGACCAGGTACCATCGACAGAACATCCTGAGAGAGCAGGTCGACAGTAAGTGCAGAATGTGTAGAAAGACTGAAGAGACCCTCAACCGCATTGTTGCCGGCTGCATAGTGCTGGCTTCAACAGAAAACATGAACAGACACAACAAAATAGCCAGTTATTTGCACTGGTCAGTCTGCAAAGAACCTGGTGGTCAGGTGCCTGAGAAATGGTACGAGCACGTGCCTGAAAGGGTTATTAAAATGGTGACGTGGCACCGTGGGACATGACACTGTGGGACGTGGCACTGTAAACCGACTGCACCATTTCTGGAAATCGTCCTGACATTGTGCTCCATGTTAAAAAAGAAAACTGCTGCTTGCTCATAGGTGTTGCAGTTCCGGGTGACCAAAACATCACACCGAAAGAAGCAGAGAAGCTCATTAAATACAAAGATCTCGAGATCCAAAAGAACTGCGCTTGTGGTGGTTGGGGCTCTCGGTACTATCAACAAAGGATTCAAAGAGAGTCTTTGAGGGCTCCTAGGCCACCACAGTGCCCAAGAGGTGCAGAAGATCGCATTTCTGAGTACCACACACAGAAAAATAATGGCCTGAGGCCCTAGGTCTCTGGTTGGGACACAGCCTGCCTATAAGCCACCAAAAAATATCCAATATAATAATAAGAATAATTATTATTGTTATTATTATTGTTTGCACATTAGCTGTGTAGTGTAAACATAGATTAGTACGAGGCATGTGGGCCAACAACATCAATCAATTCCATCTTGGCTAGCAGCTCTTGGTTAGCAGCTCTTGGTTAGCAATTCTCTCGGTTAGCAGCGCTCTCAGTAGCAGGGCACTTGGTTAGCAGCGCTCTCAGTAGCAGGGCACTTGGTTAGCAGCGCTCT
>JABJVR010005665.1:0-13298 GCA_025773905.1 Chitala chitala | reverse complement strand
GTACTCAGTAAGATATGTGTATATATATATATATATATATATATATATATATATATGTATCTGTGACATCAGTTCTGAACATTATGATTTCCCTTGTCTGTTTTCATTCCATTGAAAAAACATTGTTACTTTATGTGCTTGTGCTTTTGGCCACGCCCCCTCGTTCTCCAGCCCCTGTTCCTTTGTTTGTTTATGAGCATTCACACCTTTTGCTTGTTTCCTCTTGCTCTCTGAGCTGGGTGCTGTGTGTTTTGCTTTTGTCTAATATTGAAGGGTTTTACTTGTACTTGCCTTGTGTTTGCCTCTGGTCCTGGTTTGTGTCTGTTCATGTTTTGGTTTTTTCCTGGCGTGCCCCAATCACCATGGCATTGTTATCTAGTATTTGTTTTGTTTTCATTGTATTGTTATTCTGTTTGGTAATTTGTTTTCATTACAATTTGTTCAATAAAGTCTCTGCACCTACACATGTCCTGCCTCTGTCCCTGTCTGCAGCTGTGATACTTTACCACCCTAGGTTCAATTGCAGTGTGCACCTTCATATCATATCCTGTAGGGATGGTGTATATACAGCACTATGGTGAGTCTAAAACTAGCCCTAAAGTGGTGAATGTGGGTATGTGCTGTGTTATGGGCTCGTATTTCATCCATGCTGGTCTCTGTTGTATCCAATTTTTGCTTAGGAATTATTACATAATTACATGACCAGAAAAAATGTATTTAATGTTACGAGTGAGAATGAGATTGCTATATTGGATTTTGTAGAGGTTAGTCTTCTGTAGGTGAGCTGGTCATTTAAAAATTAAGTTTAATTTGTACTTTTTAAGTGACAGCAGTGAATACTGTAACTGCAATTGAGATGAAACCTCCTCATGGCATTTGGACCAGGTTCTTTGTCCTCCGTCTGTGTAAACAGCACCACGTCTTTATCTAATTACTTTGTAATAGCATGTGTTATTTCATGGCACCATTGCTATGGTGTTGTGTCATACAGTGCTTGTGTAATTGATGTTTGTCTGGCTGTTATGGTATGAGTATGAGGTCAGTGGACTTGCAGTCAACACAAACGTCTGTGATTCTTCATCAAGTATTGACAGATATTTAGTGTTAGTTTTCATGGCTGATTCTGCTGCCAAACATATTTTACACAATAAAATTTGTTGGTGTTTTTTTAAGATGAAATACTGCTACACACCATACACACAATCCTGCTCTTTTCACTATCAAGAAGTGTTTGAGTGTTGACCTTGGTGTTAGGTGGAACAGCTGCCCTGCTGTAAGGAATGTGTACACTCTTAGCTAACTAGCTGCTAAAGGCTATCCAGTTATGTACAGTCCTCACCGCACAGCATAGTTGGTGTTTTACTGATGATTTTTTTTCTACTTTGTGTGTTTTGTCTCCGGTTTAGAAGTAGGATTTTAGAAAGTGAACTTTAAAAATTCCTCGTGGTTTTGTATTGAGTACCAATAGCTTTAGCATGGCAGTGTCAATTATATGTAACTGAAAGGTCAGTTCTCATTTTGTGAAAGTTGTTGTTTCTGATTGGTCTAAAATAGATGTAGGTTTCACATGCCATATTCATGGCTAGTGACAGAAAGAACATTTACCATAATATACTCTATATGTTACCACTAACTTTTACAGTGCTTCCATGGTCTTTTATTAGTGATAGCAAGCAGTTTTCACAGTTAATAAGTAACATTAGCTGTGTTGATGGCAAGTTTAATCATTTTTCCCTGTTGCACAGACTAAAATCATATTCTGTAGGCTGCAAGAATTAAAATCTTTGTAAACTGAGAACAAGTGACACAGGTGAGCGGTGAAAGATAAAACTGGAACTCATGAACAAGGCACTGCGTGACCTTACAGGTTACAGGACTGGCATCAATCATTCTGCAAATACTATCCACAGTAGGTCTACATTTAAAATGCCCACAGGGCCAAGGTTATTGTGGTGGTAATCAGCAGCAATTGAAGTTCAAAACTACAATTAAAGAATACCCATTAAAAACACTCTGAGTGTTGCACAAAATCAAACTTCAATGATACATGGCATCAATGATACATGGCACCTGATACATGGCACCAATGATACATGGCACTAATGATACATGACACCTGATACATGGCACCGATGATACATGGCACCTGATACATGGCTTCAATGATACATGGCATAATTGTGAGCTGTAGTTTCCTATGTACTATATACATATGTCTATATGAAGGCCCAGGGCTAATGATTTTTATCTCTGTTGTGTTTTGAATAGAAATTAAGGTTACTTTTTCATCACATTTTGTAATGTAATTTGCTGCTGTAATTTTATCCATTATGGAAATCTTGTTTGATTCCATAAACATCATTGATGTTTCTGTGAAATTAATGTAAACATAGCTGTTATTTTTGTTAACTCAAAAAGAACAGCACAACTTAATAAATGGGTAATAGGGGTGAATATGAGCTGACTATAAATGTTTTTTTATTTAACTTAGTCATAAACAGTATTTCAACATCAACATATTGGAAAGATTTTTCATTGTCAGTTTCATAACTTGAAAAAATTAATTAAATGTGTTCATAGGACAGGAGTCCTTACTTCAGGGTGCGTGCTGGAAATGATGGAATCTTTCTTTGTGAATGAAGGGCTCAGTCAACATTCTGTATCTGTCAATCATTCATACTGCTGCCTCCATAAATCTGCGAAAAAGTAAAGGGTTTCTTCAATTTCCAGGAATGACTATGGGTTATGTAGCAGAGTGTAAACCACTATGGTATCAATTCCCCCCCGATGTGAGGACAAGAGTTTTAGCTCAGCAGGATAATGCACTTGTTTGGTAACCCTGTGCAGGCTGTAAGGTGTTCGTCCCCTTACATTGATGGTGTGACTCAGATAAATACTGGCTGCTACCAAGCGGTGCAGCTGAAGTTGCTATAAGTATTTAGATACAGAGGATGTACTGAAATGTTAACTGTTATGGTAAAAATCCTCTGGTAATAAGTTGGTTCAGTGTTTAAGTGTATAATAAAAATAATTGTGCATATAATGTTTCCAGAATAGGGGAGGGGCCTACAGGGTAGACAGTGCGTGAGGTCCCCAGTGTGATGTGGGCCCAGTCTCTGATTAAATGGTTTATAATGTGAAAATATTAGAATTAGCAGACTATCTATTTAGGTAGCAGGTCAGCAGTAACAAATATATGCATATCTTCTGTCTAGCCTCTGATACACACAAAAAGGTGTTTGACGTCAATGTTGCACATTCAGTGCTATATGAGATTAACTAATTGAGAGGTTTTCAAAATGGCCGAGAAAAAAGAAGCCTACATCAAAGGCAAGCAAATTAATCTTTATGAGGAATCATTGATGAATTAAATAAGATATTGATTGGTTGTTAGAAAATAATGAGTAAGGATTATTCAAGTGGCTTAATTTCTTTGTGCATGAAGGCACAAACAAAATGTCAGAATTTGATTGTTTTTGGGCCTATTCTCTATAGAGAGTTTGTGATCTACAGTAGGTTACGCTCACCAAAACCACCGACTAGAGACATGGAGTACATTTCATGGCTTTTGTGAATAATTAGGACCTTTCGTGGAAAAGGCCTATGTTTTGGATGGTTTTCTTTGTAACTGGAGAGGATCATATGTTTTCCTATATGAATTTCCTATTTCTAAGTGACTATTTAGAGCACCACCTAGACCTCAGTCATGCAACTGTAAATTGTAGGCTGATTATTATCCCATTATATTTTCAATGAATATACACAAAGTCTGAAACAGGAGGAAAGGGAATCAGGTTTATGGCCCACAAACAAAGAATTTGTTTGCTGTATTTAACTCAACACACATGGCCCAGAGAAATAGCAGGTTTTTTTTTTTTTCTTCTTTGAGTGTCCTGCTCAAGGACACATGTAGCACATTGGCTGGGATGAGAACCCAGACACTTCAACATCTCAGCCTAACGCTGTACCTATTGAGCCAGTAGGATCATTAATGCAGCTCCAAAATGCAGCCGCTATGCTTTTGTCTCTAATCACATTTATGCTTTCTGGATTCTATGTGAACTGGGGATTTATTTTGTTGGAATAAATGCTGGATGAATAAGGTTTTCTTGGAACTGCTTACATTACTGAACGTTCTTGTGCTTTCTTAACCAACTGCACATTACTCAACTTGCTAACTTGAAAATACATAAAGATTATTAATCTGCTTGATAAATGAAACCATATTTTAAAATTAATGTGTTGAGAACATTACGGTTTCTTCTCATTTTCAAATAAAACACTTGGCCGGGGGGTGGGGGGGACACTATTATTGTAACTTTTTTTGGTTACTTTGTAGTGGAAGTCATGTTAAAGAAGTGCCTGCCAAGCCTTTTGGTTGAACCCTTTTGCTGAGGCTGATCTGGCATGTCTGCTAGCAGCACATGTCCTCACCAGCTTTTATTGTCATTGCGTACATGTACATTACACGTCACAACAAAGTTTATTTTCTGCATTTGACCCATCCCCCCTGGGGGGAGCAGTGGGCAGCCACATGTGGCATTTGGGGAGCTAGTGCTGAGTGTCTGGCTCAAGGACACACCTGGCAGCTGGACTGGGCTTCGAACTAGGAAACATCCCCATCTCAGCCATCCACATCTGAGTGACCAGGCCACTATGCCTAGCAAGGCAGACATGACCCTGTCATAGAGCCACAACAGTTTTTCAACCTCCGGCATAAAACAGTACAGCTTTCTTGCTACCTGGTGTACCACTTGTTACACCTGACAAAGTGAAAAATCATAACTTTACATAAAAGCCACCATAAAAGAAGAACATTGCAATAATATATAACACTCATGACTTTAAGTCTCTGCAAAGCGGGGCAGTTCTAGGTTTTTTATGAGGGTACACAAAGAGGCCATATTTAACATAGGGGGTCAATCATATGTATTACATTCATATACATTTTTTTTTCTGAAGTGACTAGTGAATGACAGGAGAGGGGCACTAAAGAGACCAGTCAGCTAGGGTCAGTTTTAATTAATTAACTAGCACTCACCTGAGATTCTCAGTAGATGACATAGCAAGCATGGTTCATGCCCTGACTCTCAACTTCTGCTGTCTGTCCTCTACCCTCTTTTGCCTGTCATATGCAAACCCTGTTCTGCCAGACTCACCTCTTGGTTTTACCCTCTTTGTCTTGTCTCCATGATATCTACAGTCATTTATGGGATCTCTGTTTGGCTCTTGGTGCTTGACATTTCCTAAAATGTGCTTGACATTTCCTGTTGTCCACATCTGGTTATCCAGAACATTCTTCACTGTGTTCCTCCTTCTGCTCTATTTACAGCAAAATATGTTTATTATAGCAGGACATGGAACTGATTAGTGTCTGGGTTTAGGGGTAATTGCAATGCTGTGCTATTCATACCTAAAAAACTTTCCTGCTGAATGAAGAATTACCCAGTGGCTCCATTTTGAAATTTGTAGCTCAAACATGGCCTCATGACACATGCAGTCAAGACATAATGGATTTCTGAACTGAGACATCTTTATATTTTCTGAGGTTAGTTTATCTATTTATAGCAGCTGCTTCACAGAATGAGAAGAGACAAGTAACTTACAGAAAAGCAACACGAAGAACTTGCTGTCAAATCACGAACTACAAAAACCAAACCATACACCCCACACATGACAAAACCGCTTCTCCTTTACAGGGTCATAGGTGGCATGGAGCCAATCCCAGGCAACCTAAAGCATGAGGCAGGGCACACTCAGGGCAGGGTGCACAGGGTGTGTATGAGTGTGCTCTGCAATGGGTTGGCATCCTTTCCAGTGTGTACTCTGCGCCCTAGGCTGCATGGGATAGGCTCCAGTCCTCCTGTGACCCTGTACAGCATAGATTACATTTATTTGTATTTATTCATACTGTTGTTATTCTGTAACATCTGCAAATTTCCCCTGTAAAGTGCTTTGAGGCATATCGCTATATAAAAAAAGATTGGAATGAATAGAATAGAATACAATAGAATTTAGTTGAATTGAATTAGTGGTTGGGTACTGGAGGGATGGACTGGAAAAATTATAACTGCACATTTAGAAAATTCCCAGAGGCAATAAGTATACATTATTTTTGAAAATAAATGCTGCTTTTTGTTATGCACCTACAAGTTACCAAAACTGGGAAGATAAATATACTTCTAACAGCATACTTAAATATTGATAATAATGGCATAGATAATTTTATCTTTGAATCTGCCTTCGTCATGGCACCAGATGACTCCTTGACATTTGCTGACAGTATGATGTCATTCTCATCTTACTGCAGGTCCACACTGCTGTTTTCTTTACACTGAATGGCTGAACGTAACAGAATACGTAATGCTTGTACAACCACAAAGGCTTTCTTTCTTATACTGTATTATTCCTCTTCCAACTTTGAGAGAAATTTTCCTTTCGAGAACTGCGTGACCATGGGGCAAGTGAACAGAATCACAATTTCTAAGAAACGACAATGACAATGATGTAGCCTGCTGGAAGATGGGATATTTTTTTTAAACGGGTTGCAGAACTAGTCAACCAAGCTGAAAATACACCTATATCTAATTTATTGTACTGTACTTAAACTGGTAATTAACATAGGACAAAACAAATATTAAACTAATTGAAACAAAAATCAGAGAATTACATCAATGAGTTGCTTTAAAGCCTTTTATTATGTTTATGGTTTCTTGAAAATGCATTTTTAAAAAGATTAGCAGGTAGTATGATCATAAAATTTGCACAACTGATCTTTTAGAACAGTCATTTTACAAATGTACAGATTTTGTGTTAAAAATAAGAACAATAAGGGACTCAAAAGAAAACAGAGACTTCAATAGTGACATGAGGGGCACTTGTAAGTTCCTCTGTAACTTATAAAGTGATGGAGGTGTACACATTTGCAAGCATGCAGTCCACACCAAAATTCGAAGAACCTTTGCACATTTCTGTTTCTGAGACAAATCTCCTGAACAGACTTTGTACAGAACAGCTGGGCTCAAAGGTCGTCAGTGGCAACGCATGCCAACTGGCCAAGGATCTGAGCTCAGCACTGGCAATGTAGCATGACTGCACATGCAGTGGAGAGTGTCAAGTGGAGGGCCTGCCAATGTTGGAGTGTGTGTGTGCACAATCCAGTCTTTAATGCTAACAGTGCATTTTACTGCTCAGTATAAACAAACAACACCTGTGCTGACCACAAATCAAGACTGCAAGCTCCTCATAAAAAGTCCATGCCTTTGCAAAACCCTATTTCCTGTCCCTGTCTTGTTTCATGGGACACACATCTTCAGCTAACATTTCGGCTTGGTTTTGTAATTTGTGACTTGATTTGGCATTGGACCTATTGTGCATTATCACTGCTAATTAGAAAGCCGAAGAATATATTTTAAAATGTAAATGACACAGTAAAAATGAATTTTTGAAATATAGGAACCTCATATTAATAGGAAATAATTTTCAGGGAAACTTCCTTTTAAGGGCTCTGCTATTCTCACTTGAAATTATAAATACATCTGCATGTCTTTCTCTACTAGACTATTGTATTCTATTGTTCTACAGTACAATTCAAACATCAAATACAAACAAATACAGTTTGCCTGTAATGTTGGATTACTGAATCACATGATAGTTGAAACATCTTCTGAATTAATAAAATAAGAATGTGGAAATACAACAGAATTTATAAACTGCATTTAAAGTGATGACAGTGTATACTCGTGTAGAGCATCCGTCAAAAGTTTGTGTATGGTACTTTTGATGGCATTTACAATTAATTCATAATTCATAACTGTTGTGATATTTGCTTTCGTTAATATTTAAAATGAAAATTGTTATTACTGCCACCATGGGCTAATGGACTTCTTCCAGCTAAAAAGGTTCAAATGATGACCTGAACATTTCCCTGAGATTAAATGAAATGACACTTTTTTAATGTTGGAGTGAAAAGACTTTTGCTTGGCTAGGGTTGGATCTAGGGTTTGTGAGGGCTTTTACAGGCTTTCATAAAGGTTAAGTGACAATAACTGGTAACAAAAGGTTAATTAGGGAACATGCCATTTCATCATGCATCATTTTACTGAACTGAACTATTTTCTTTTTTCAGAATAGAATTTAGGTTTTGAATGCAAAATGTCTTTTGATAATCATCTTGTATTGTTCAAGTGCATGTTACATAAATAAGCAGGGTTGGCACAAAACTGTATACTTTTAAGAGCTGAAAAATTACACAAAATTCTGGCTTCAAGTAGGCATTGACTGATGCTTATATTGTTCTATTTATTCTCCAGGGAGGTTAACTCACTTGGATAAGCTCGTTGGCTGAACAATAGTAGTGAGTCTGAACTCATCGCACACAATCTGTCCCCTATTGTTCATGCTGCTTTTGCATCAGTCCACAGGAAGATTAAGACCACTTCAGACGTCTGCCAGGTTAGCCACTCTTAATGAACTTCTTGAACTGGACAGGTTCCAAACATGAGGGAGGTCCCCCTGTCACTAGCCAAACCAACACCTACGATTGTCTGTACAATAGTATAATAACGTTTAATTGTAACATATAGAAATTGATATCCTATGTAAAAAATAACATTGGTTTATATTGTCATACATCTTTTGTACTACCAGAATTTTTGAAATATTTCACAAATTATTTTTACCAGATTCTTAGAGCACATTGTGAATTACCAAGTGCAATAATGGAAGATTCATTTGTAAAAATTTTTTGAAATGGGAATAAACAAAATTCCTTTACCACAGTTTAATATTATTTAAAACTATGTCATAGAAATAAGAAAATTATAAATTTTTTCTCTCTCCTGTAAAAACATTGAGCATTTTCCGAGGAGTGACCTAACATAAGGGTTTCATCTGTAACTTGGCTTTTATCCTGCTCCAGAACAAAAATTATGTATAAAAAACTTTTATTGATCCATAAAGGGTGTTGAATGAAAGCAGGTCTCACAGACCCACCAGTCACCAGTTCCACGCTGCACGGTGAGTTTGTAATGGAGCACTGAATATAAGGCTTTACTCAGCAAATCACGTCACAAGTTCTCCTACTAACTTTTGCTGTCGTGACCTGCATGTGCAGATGACTAAGACTTCATGGCTTTCAGAATGTTATAATAGTTTCATTTTCCCTTTAAAATGGAGAATGATGCTTTTTAAAGTAACCTGTATCCTGGTTCATCACATACACCAAAACAATTTAACCGGTGTTAAGAGATTTTGTGACCATGTCTTATGCTACATGTGACACTTGACAAATATTACTGTACTGTTACTGAATCAAGAAAACAATTCGAAGTGTTCAACACATTATCTATTATGATACACAGATAGGAGGTATCTAGAATTTAAAGGGGTTTACAGAATTAAGAAAACCTTGAAAATATTGAAATTTGCTTATAAGTTCCACTTGAGGCAGAAGAAGGGTTGCTTGGGTGTTCAAAAAATGATTTGAATAAAACAAAAAAACAGTGAACTATGAATACTGTATGTATTTGCTTCTTACCTACCTAGACGTACTTAGATTTAGTTCCTCCTGCACTGCAAGGTGTCCCCAGCACGTTCGGTTGGCTGCAACATCTTCAGCCTTGTCCCATGAAATGTCCAGAGCTCGGAGATCTGTGTAAAGGTCCAATGCCTTGTTGCACCTGGGTGGCCTTGTTTCCGTTTCCTTTGTGGTGGTGTCAATGAGATGGCTGATTTTGGAAGCCACGGATGGTGTTGTCAAAGTATATGACCTGAAAATCGCATTCGCTGTTCAGTCACGATGATGTTGAGGGGGCAGGTTGCGGTTCGACAATGGATCTCTTCATTGGTGATGCAGTAACGGTACGGGACACGCAAAATTCGTCATAGCCACCGCTGCTGGGCATCCCTTCTGCTGTCTCAGCCGGGCTGTCCATGGTGAAGTTATAAATTCGTATCACTAACAAAGATTCTTGAACTCAGTACATTTTCCATTTCAAGTACCTTCTCTCATTGTAATTTGTCTATAGATTATAAATCCGCATCTACCATCTATACACTGCAAAGCGTAATAAGTAAACCTTACTTGAAAAATTCTGAGAAAACTCATTGCACTCAAAAAACTAATTATTATGTTATTTGTACTTGGCAATTGTGAACCCTTACCATTCATAGTAAACTGTTCTTAGCATTAGTTATTGTAACTTACACAGCAATCCTGTGTCCAGGAATGGCCTATGTGTAAGCAGGTTTAGAAAGAACCTCAGGCACAACTTAGCACTAATTAATAGATTTAAAATATTAAGGTAGCTGATTGGTTCTGCATGCTTTTCATTTTGATCCTGGTCCTTCGGTTAGCGGTGTTTTCAAAATAGAAAAATCTCTCAAAAATTTAATTTAAAGTTTATGTGTTGGATAGTTGAAGGAATGCATCATTTCAAACCAAGCCAACTGATGGTATTGAGTATTTTAGATATTTTTACAGCAAAAGTTATTGTTACATAATTTAAATATGCGCATTTAACAACGAGAATTTCAAGTCTGAATCACTTGAAAATTTTATTCAGGTCTTATTAGGTTTTACATTGCACACAAGCATAAAGTCATTCAGTTGTAGTGATATTCATTGGACTAAAATGACCTAAATGTTGTGCTAAGTGCACTAGCCAAGTGACTTTGAGCTCAGTGTGATGATGATCTTGGAAGTAAAAGGTTTGACATGTTTATTTGGGATATTCTCACCAGTATGTGTGAACTCTTTGGCATGTAATAATGTTGTTGATAGGTTTACTCTAGCAAAAACCGCTACAGAGTTAGAGAACGGATATGTGCAACGTTCTTAACTTGCTGTGAAATTAGGAAATTCAAATTGAACTATTTATACAAATATGGTAAATGCTTCTAGTTTTGCAAGCTTTACAAAATAACTAAATCTGCTCCTTAATTCATAGGTATATTGTAAGGATTAACTGGTACATACCAAAACAGTGCAGAAATTAATTATAGCCAGATTAGTTGACAATAATTGCAGAAGATAACACAATATATAACAGACTGTAAATCTAAACAGAGCTTTAGCTCACTCTAGTGTAAAAAAAATGAATTACAGCCTTCATCTTCAATTGTAACACGCAACACATCCATACATACATGCAAAGATGCTACATGTGTGTATCTATCACAATAATTTTTCAAGAATTAATTCATTTTTAAATGCAACTGACTATTGATAGTCAGGTATTGACTGTCCATGCACTAATCCTTTGCAGTGTCACAAATGGCTTGGAGCCCATCCTGGGCAGCCTAAGACATAAAGAAGGGTATACCCTGGTACACCACCAACCCATTTCACGGCACACACACACACACACACACACACACACACACACACCAACATACACACACAATAAGTGCAATTTTGATTTCCCAACCCGCAGCACCTGCATGTCTTTGTGAGGAAAGCTAGAAGAACATGTGCATTTCCCACACATTCATGGAGAGAATATGCAGACTCCACACACACAGTCAAGGGTCAGACTGAGAGCCACAACCCTGTTGGTGTGAGCTTACAGTGCTAATCACTCAACCACCATACAATGCACCGTTCAACTGAAACACATGCAATCTCCAGCTGGAGCGCTAGATAGAATGGTGCAATGCCATGTGTAAGTGGGTGATGGAAAGTGGTTTTCTTATGAGAATGTCTGTATCTGGCTACATGTTCTGGTAAATATTCAACAGTGTTCTTAATTATCTGTTGCTTTGTGTTTACTTCACTCACCTTCATCTACAACAGGTGTTCACATTACCTAATGAAACAGGGATAATAGACAAGTGGGTAGATTGTAAGGTATATGGAAACCTTACATGGATAACATAGCAACGGTTGTGTTTTTCTACTAGTCGCTTGGATCAAATATTTGGTTAAGTGCATACAGAGTAAATGGATAAATCAATTTACTGAATAAAATGTTGAAGCCCCACCTTACACATTCTACAACTAATTACTTCTCATAAGTGGTTACATTATACAATCCAACACCAGCCACAGGTTAGAATAACTTGCTATTAGTTTAACTCTATAGCTTTTGCAGTGATCATCAATATCATTTAGTGCCCACTCATGATGGCGACTTGTCAGTTTGTGTCTATAGCCCAGCCCCATGACATCACTGCTGTCAAGGTAGATGGAGCTGGCCCCTCTAATCATCCTGACACAGCTTGCAATGCAAACCTGGACTCTTCATCGGTGATGTTCCAGGGGTCGTTGGGAGTTTCAGGTCTTTCAACATCAGACTCCCTCACCCAGATGACCCAGCTGGGGTTGATCCAAGCCCAACTTGTGTTGAGGTTGTGATCTCCCTGACAGCTCACCTCTTCTAAACCACAGCCACCATAGTTCAGCAGCCTCCATCTCTCTCTTTACAGCCCTTCTCTTATCAGTCTCATAGATACTATGGATGGTGAGCATCCCAGAGAGGGCCTGGCCAGCATCCCAGAGAGGGCCTGGCCAGTGAACCCTCTGCAGCCCACTTTAATGGACTTGCATCTTGCCCACCACTCATTCTCTCTGCATTTCTCCAGCTCTGCATATCTCTTTGCCTTTCATTAGCTTCTTGGATCTGATCCTACCATGGAAAAGTAAGCTCCATCAGTACGACCTGCTTAGAGGATCAGGAGTGCAAAATTATTTCTGGCATCAGTTTAATGAAGGTTAAGCCTGTTTATGGTGTTAGATGGTGGTGCTTATTCGGGATGACAGCATTGCTGATTGTATCTGCTATGGCCCTCAAACCACCTGGTCATGCTGCCACCAGTATCTCCCTTTACCCAGAGCTCAAAATATGTTTCAAGGTGCCATTCTTGTGGCACAACAACCATACCCTACCAGCCCCCAGAAGAACAGTTTGGAAGGACGTGCTAGAACATTACACATGGCCTGGATAAAGAACATCAAGTGACAAGGCTTGGTGTACCATAGGTCAGGCCAGCCTCGTTGTTGTTGCATACCGACTGCATGCTGGCCCACACCTCCCTTTCAGCCCTCCCTTTCTCCTTCCTCTGTGCCTTACAATAAAAAAATATAATAATATTTGGTGAGTCTGTGGTGTTTCTTGCCCTAAACATAAGGATTTGTGCTGCTTTACTTTTTAAGATAACTACATTTTTCAGGCTGTACCATCATCCAACCCCTACAACACCTTAGGGAACTGAGGCAGGACTGGTTATCCATCCATCCATTATCTTAACCGCTTATTCCTGGTGAGGGTCACGGGGAAACCTGGAGCCCATCCCAGAGC
>JABJVR010005664.1:0-50102 GCA_025773905.1 Chitala chitala | reverse complement strand
TTCACTGCCGCAATTATTTTCTTTTCACTTCTAAATGTTTTTATGTTTTTATTTTTTTTTAAAAAAAAAAAAAAAAAAAAAAAAAAAAAAGGTTTCTTCTCACCCCACGTGTGGCCAGCTCTAGCTCTGTATTTTCCCAGTGGTCCGTTTGCTCCAGAAAGGTCATCATCTCCTCAAACACTTCCTCAAACCTCTTTGGGTTCTAAGGATCAAAACCCTTTCACAACACTGGTCCTATCTCCTGACTGAAAAAGGTATCAAGTTTGACTGAGTCTTTTCATACCTTGCGTGCTTTAACGATGATGGAGGACAAGACCTTCTTCCCTGTGTCAGCCAGGAAAGCTCTGGTTGCCCTGTCACACAGCATTACCTACACACAGTAGTCGGTTTATTTTTCAGCTTAGTTGCTGGCTTTAAGGAAAAGTAAATTGCATAAAGCACTGCATTTACCCTCCATTTGTACAGCCATTTATTCTTATTGAAATTCAGGTTAGGTACCTGCAAGATCCCTCGCTGGGGACATTAATATAAAGTTTCACTCATGTGGAAGATCTTGGCTCTGATTTTTAACTTTCCACAGCAGAACCTAAAGATGGATTTTCTGTAGGACTGTTACCTGACAAGCCTGCCGTATGCAGTGCAACTTGGCCAGGAAGTCCGTGTCTCCGAGACATTCTAGGATCTCTGTTCTGTGGGGGGAAAAGGGTTTTATGTTACTGAACTCACCATTAAAGTATGAAAACTCAAACATCCTGAATACGCAGAAGCTGTGGGATTCAAGTCAAAAACCGTGTACATAAAACGTGTGGTCAGTGTTAATCAGTGGTGTGCCTGTTAACTCTCACCAGTGTGGTTTGTGTTTTAATGCACCCCCCCCCTTTTTTTTTTTTTTTTTTTTTTTTACCTGAGGACCCGACAGGAGACCTTGCCCTCTTCAGCCAGCTGGAGAGCCTCTTCATAGAGGGGAGAGTGGCACAGAGTACCCAGTGCGTAAGCAGTCCTCAGCTCCCGCTGCTCAGACAGCTGTTGTGGAGAACAGCAGAACGGATGGGCATGGGAACACATGCACACAGACTTCAACACAAAGCAAGACGTGTCAGCTGTTCCTTGGACACTTATATAAAGAAGACACACATTCAGGCAGACACCACTCAGACTGTAAAGCTAACACAGATACAGGCTATGAATTACAGCATTAGAGAACCTTCTAGAATATTTAGTCTTCACAGTGTTATTTTTCCCTGGCTGCTATTCCCAATCAGCTATGTTCTGCTGCTGCTAATGTGACACAACAGTCCAATTCTGAGTGAATTTTCACACAACCAGTGCAGGCACTTTGGGCAGGACTACTGTACTAAACAAGGGGTCCAACTCTTGGAAACATGGAAGGCTCAACTGGCCCAGGTTCTAGTTCCTCCCATAATCACGTTATGCCACATAAAACGCACATTGAACAGATCACAGAAGCTCCTTAGAGGCTGGTGGGCACAGTGTATGGAGCTACACACCCTCACACACGCACGGGGGTGTGAAGTGGCACAGTTTACGTGCAGACAGGAAAAAGGTGTGTGCTCTATTTTGGGTAGATGCTTTGTGGGGATTCTCATAGAGCACCGAACCATTTACAGGCGGGTGATCAGCCTTCTCCGCCTTATCTGCATTCCAGGGCAGTTATCACCCGTTGGATATTAAACTGCGGTGAAGCTGACAGTGAAAACGGGGGGGCTCAGAACATTATCGCTGCTGGTGACCCTCCCCTCCATAAAAACCAACAGAAAAAGGGGTCAGCAATCACACATTTAGGTTGTTTGCAATCTCTGAGACACGTCTGCCTCAGACCACAATATGTATTCACATCTTCTTGTTTACAAAAATTTATAAACTGATTTTATTAATTACCATTATATTCAGAGTGCTTTGTGATGTACTGCAGAAAAACACTGGATTGATACTGTGAAGGTGACCGTTTTAGTACACATCATCAAGGGATATTCAGCTAAAACGAGCAGAAGAGTTTAAGAGAACCATAATTAATCGATCTCTGACGTATTGAAATGACATAAACACTTTCTAATGTAAGATGGTTGTGTTTGGTCTTCACACGACTTGTAGAGGTCACACCTCGTTCCATCCTTTAGAGGGCTGTGACAAAAGTGCTCTAGGGGCTGTGTAACCGTGGCTCTAAAATCCGACTTTCACACGCGTTGTTATAGAAACACCACAACCTAGAAGATCTGTTAATACAAATCCATTACCCTAAGCGACTTGGGACTTGCGTTGATTTTGCGCTGATTCACCAAACCATTCACTCACACACTTACTGTGTTGTTACACACGGCTTCAGCTACAGTAAAACTGTTGTAGGCTGATACATCAGCACCATCACAGTCAATGGAGGCTTTGCCACACATGTGGAGGAAAATGGGTGGAGAGTGGTGGACAGTGATGTTCTGGACCTGTGGTCAGGCAGCATGGTGTCATGGAATTATGGGGTCCCACCTAAAGCCTGTCTTCAGTCTCAGGGTGAATACAGATCACAATGTACAGCAACCCTGTAGAGCAATTATTATTATTTATTTATTATTATTATTATTTTTTTAATCGAGAGCCCCTTAGACACCATTTAATTGCATTATCCTTTAATTTGGTAAGTGGGATTAATGTGGTGTTGAGGTTCTGACCAGAAACGGTGTCACCAGGGTCATCAATGTTGGGGCCATGAAGAGAGAAGAGGACAGGGTCTGGAAACAGGGTTAGGGTCTGCAGCGTTAGGGTTATAAAGAGATGAGAGGGTGGGGCCTTGAAACAGGGTTAGGGTCTGCAGCGTTAGGTTTATAAAGAGATGAGAGGGTGGGGCCTTGAAACAGGGTTAGGGTCTGTGTGTTGGGGGTATAAAGAGATGAGAGGGTGGGGCCTGAAACAAGGTCAGGTTCTGTGTGTTGGGGGTATAGGGGAGAGGACAGCATGGGGCCCTGAAATAGCCCAGCAGCTGTGGATACATATCACCATCACGGTAGCAGCCAAGTCAAAAAGCTGAGCACTACTGTCATCTGTTAAAGTGGAC
Organism: Chitala chitala; assembly: GCA_025773905.1. Classification (NCBI taxonomy): domain Eukaryota; kingdom Metazoa; phylum Chordata; class Actinopteri; order Osteoglossiformes; family Notopteridae; genus Chitala; species Chitala chitala. The sequence continues at coordinate 47,038 of JABJVR010005664.1, read as the reverse complement.
ACACACACACACACACACACACACACACACACACACACACACACACACACACACACACACACACACACACACACACGTGTCACAGGCAATCAGTCAGACAGGAACAGAGATGGACGAGTCGCGAGCCTATCCAGTGTCAGCAGCATTACTGCATGTCTATCATCTCCTTTGACAAAGGAAAAGCGGACCGTGTGGCCAAACAGCCCACGCATGTTGCTACCCAAACACTGCCGCATATTGGATCACTCGGTTTTAACCACTTCCACATTTCACAGCCTCTCTGACCTCTTCAAATAACAGACAAGGGTTGTATAAGAGCCAGCTGCGGCAGGGCTGAACTCACACAACACAGTCTCCACACAAACTGTTGCTTGCACTGCTGCATCAAATTCAGAGGCATATAAAACATAAAACCATAAAGCATAAAACATGAAGCCTGTCCTGAACACAGTGGCAGTATGTTTTACAGTATTACTGCATGACCATTCCTACAGTACTTGTACAATACTGTCTGCTTACGGGCTCTGCAGATACCAGAAACCACTTCAGTTACACCAGCCAGCAGAACAAACAGCAGGACACATGGTGAGCAGAGTGGTGCATGACCCCCACCCCCACCCCCCCTCCTGAGAAGACAGATAAGAGGCTCCATGTGGCCTGTCCCCACCGCACAGTGGCGTCTACCACTTGGGTGACTGGGGCGTCTGGCTGTTGTTAGGAACGCTCTGCTTTGGGCATCATAAATCATAATGACCTTCCAGGTGCAACCATGGGGTCAGGTGATGTGACAACAGTACAAGCTGCTCCCGGGGTGGGGGCGGCTGTTACCTCAGCAGCCGACACAAAGGAGTCCGTGGAAGCGATGCTAATTGTGTCCTTCAGGCAGAGGTCATCTGGATCGTCTCGCACTGTGATGTCAGTGTTCTTGTCTACAAAATCCCAGGAAGACACAGGAGATAAGAGCTTGGACCATGAGCCATGAAAATCAAGATACAAGAAGGGGACAGGAACTGGAAACATTTCATTTTGTCCATACTGTTCAACAGCAGGTTTTCAGCTACAAGTGTCACATAAAACCTGCTTGTTTCACAGTGTTGCACAAGGTCTCACAGCCATAGAACCCATGTGGCTGAGGAACAAGTCAAACAGTTAAACAGGGATCCAAAACGGGGTTATACAAACACACAAAGGCTACAGGCCTCATGTGCACAGCTTCCTGGGGTCAGAGAGCAAGAAAACAGCTGTGCAGACAGTCCAAACAGACCAAACCTCAAGCAGAAGAGCAAGGACGCCCTACTGGTAACGCAAACTTTCCAAAGCTCATCCATGTGTCACTGAAACCGCATATGTCGGAACACGGCACCCTACAAGTCACCTCAGGAGCTCAACAAACATCCAGACAGTTTCCTGCTTAACCCCCTTGTTTACAAAAAGCTTGTACTCGACTGACGTCACCGCTGTTTAATTTAACAAGCGGTACTTGTGATCCATCTCTTAAAAAGCAGCGACAGGATACCCAGCTTTGTATCGCTGTCCAGGCTTCCTGGCCGTCACACCGAAGCCCCCCTAAAGCCCAGCCTCTGCACTTGTGTGCATGAACAGTTTAAAAGCTGTCAGAACTTTGGTGGGGAGCCACAGCCTCCCATCATATCAGCTTTCAGCTACTTAATGCCACTGCTATCAGTTACAAGAGACTAGCTATATTAAGGCCTCAACACAAGGGAAAAAAGGCTGTTTACTAATGAACTGGAAATCACTTTCCTGTGATGTCACTCGTGTGGGTATAACACACAGACATGCTTCCCCTCTCCAATACAAAACCTTCTCCGCAATAACAAAAACAATAACGTTTGCAATGACGTACAGATTCCACTTCGACGAATCACATTTAATGCTGCACATTTAATACCCGCTCCGACGGTAAACGCTCGTTTTTTTAAATACCTATACAATTCTGCAATTCAGCTAATTATAATTAACAATATTCCAGCCTGTGTTGAACAACTATCAGTGGCCAAATGTAGTCACTCCAGGAACCACCAGCTTCTCCTGCCTTTTATTAGGTGACCCAGAATGAGAGAGCTGATCTTGCATTAGGGAACTCAATCTAGTGACTAATGACTAGCTCAGAAACATGCAAGACCACAGCTGTAACCTGAAGACACGAGTCTGCTTCCCTCTTCTGCTGTTACTATCATACTGCTCTTACTACCATACATAAAGACTTGCTTGTCCTTAGTTGCCTTCAATAACACTGGGCCAAATCCTTCTTCTCCTCTACGCTGAACAAAAATAATATACAAGGCGAACAAACATACAGTAATTTAAATTAGAGCATACAGTGATGCAATCTCCGAATACAGTCTGTATTTTTTTTTTCCTTCGATCACGAACACATTTGGTACAGACGATCCAACTTGAGTGTCCACTACGCTCAGTGGTACCAAACTGAAAGGCTATCAGATCATGTCATCCATGCAGTGGTCTGCTGTGTAAAACCATAGGTCAGTGTTATAAATTGAGAGGTGATTAATCTGAAACTCATCAGGTGTCAGCAAGTCTGCAAATTGTTAAGAGAGCACCAACTGAGTAACGGTGGAAAAACAGCACAATGAGGTGATCAGAAAGTTCTGTGAAGAGTTCGTGCCTTCAGCTGGTACCAGCACGGAACCAGAAACCTATCTCAATCTAGAATCATCTCTGTCGCAGCTCCAAACACAGCAAGTCTGGCTGGTGTTAAGACAGGTGACTCAAGTGCAGAATGCAAGTTCCCAGAGCTAATTTTGGCCTAGTAGGGGTGGGGCTTAAGTTTAAGCGTATAAGTGAGGCTGGTTCGGATGACACAGGCGAAGAAAAGAGGACACGATGCCCCCTAGTGAGGACGGATTTGTGAGAACATGAAAGAAGGGCACGCATGCACACGCGTGTACAAACACACACACCACCTGTTGAATTTCCTTGGAAGGTCTTCCCATGTTACAATTGGATAGTAAACGTTCTTGTAGAAAGACAACAGATTAATTATACTCACAATATAGTGTAGTAAATAAACCTTATATTTTATATATTTACACATTTTCTTACATTGTTTGTACTGTGTTTCAATAAGCTAAAAAGCTAATTTTACCACTTTGACTGCAAATTCCTTTAAGTCCTCTTGCAAATAACAGTTCCAAACTTGTTCCAATTTTCCAGGTGAAACAAATAAAATTGCAACTGCCTTCCACGTAGCAGAACCTAAAATATTGAATAAAATTAAACTAAATCTTCGTTCCAAACCAAACATTACCAAAGTAACAGGAAAAGACAGCAAAAACACCATATATCAAGATTCCCAAAAAAAAAAAACAACACTTGGGCTGGAATCACAGTAAGGAACAGCAGCTGGTCACCTCTGTCACAGAGCACAAAGAACACTTCACAAAACACACCATTATACCCACAACAGGTTCAGTGAAACAACCCCTCTAAAATCAGTTTCACTCTCATCCACTGCAAGGTAGGGGTTAATATAAACACCCTACAAACAAAAAGCAGGTTTAGTTGCATGTTCATCACACAACGCTGACTGCAGCATGTCCATTCCAAGCTTCTCAGGCAACGGTTGGAACAGAGATCCAAAAATGACCAATGGAGGAAAGGGGGAGGGACAGAAGAAACAGAATTATACTGTGATCTATGCCGCCTTCTGATTGGGAGGTTGAAGTCTTTGTGCTAAAGTTCCACAAATACAAGCAGTGCAGACAAACGTCAATATAGCTAGAGGCACTGACGGCCATGTACTGTCAATCACCTTCAGCACATAACACTATTGAAGTTTCCAGGGAATGAAGCTGGAAAAAGGACAATCCCTGTGTGGTTTCCAAGTGACACATTCTGTGTTTAAAAGGATTTATCTGTAAACCCCTTGCATGGGATAATGTCAACATAACTAGATTTTATATTAAGGGAAGCCTATTGAAGTAAAGACGACCTGGGGCTACAGATTATAGCAGTAACAAAGGTACATGCCACTGGTCTATTAAACTCTATGAGGCAGATACCACAGGGTATGTTCTCAGGGAAAATGAGAACACAGCAGAAGCCAGTGTGACTTATATGTGGTTATGGACTCACCAATGTCGTTGGCCAGTGAGGAAGGATCAGACATTCCCAAGGTAGCCTCAAACTCCTCCTGTAGGCGGTAGGCCCTCTGCAGGAGAGACTCCAATTTATGGATAAATTCAGCACTAATGATATCCTGGAAGGAAGAAGGGAAAAAAGTCATGCAAAAATCACGAACCAGGCATTTATTTAAATTTGTCTTCAGCGGTACCTTACTTCTTTTGTACATTATCAAAATAACAAAGCATTATCTCTTCTGGGCATCTGAGGAAAGCAGAGCAAGAATAAATCTGAATGAAATTAATAAATGAATCCCTTAAAGCATGATACTACCCACAGTGTTTTTAAGTTGGTCAAAGCAGGATGAATAGGTAGAAAAACGCAACGTGCATCTCCACTAGTTGACTAGTTATCTCCAGAGCGGATGCACCAACGCGTGTCTTTCAACACTTACTTCTACACTCTCCTCAGCAATGGCGTCTCCTGCCCCGAGCTTCACAGAGCCACAGCAGGCGTCATCCTCTACCTGCCTGCTGCGAAACGAGAGTGCCTGCTCCCAGCGCCGCAGGGCCTCTTCAAACAGCTCCATGCCTATAAAACCAATCACGTTTTCATACAGCCAGCAGGTTCAAAGGACAACCTCCATCACAGTGATGCTATCACCCACTTCATGAAACCATAGGCCTTGCAACATAGACCAAGCAAGCCTCTCAAAGGTAGGGGGAAAAAAAGAGGCAACCTGAAAAACAAGTGGCCCCTTCCTGTGCCTTATCCCTCACCCATCAGATAGAGGTTCTCGGGCGTGGTAACGGGAACATTGATAACATTGCAGCCATCGCTCTCCTCACAGCCTTTGTCCCACACACTGGAGCTGTTCACACACGCGCAGCTGCTTGATGAGTTGACACTCTTTACCTTAAATGAAAAAAGCGTATTATACACAGAGCCAATAAAGGCCCTGTCCTGAGGTCAACAAAAGCCACACCTGTCCAAGCATAGAGGAGCATAGTATGAGAAATGCTGTTCTGCAAAGCAACATGGCTCATAATAAAGCCATCCAACAAAAATCGCCATATGACAAGAAGAATAAACACTCCATAATGAACATCGTCACACTGAACCGATCGCCCAGGCGCAGACGTGGGCCATGCTGACCCATGCTCTAGTCAATATCAGCGAACGTCCAGATGGCTTACGGAGGCCAGGCTCTGGAGGGACCCGGACAGCTTGCTGTACAAACCCCCGTTGGGAAGGACACTGCAAGAAGGGCAGCTTTTGGAGTTCAGAGAAAGGCTGAGGTTCTGTCGACTGCTGGTGCGACTGGAGTCTGCAATCCATAAGACAAAGTCCACTCAGAAGACGGATGTGTGTATATGATGAGGTGAGCACTGTCCACAAATGAAAGAAAACCAACCATTCCTCTGGACACCCATATTTGTGCTATTACTATATTTTTTCAAAATTGTACTCATCCTGACACTTATGAGAAGCGTATAGAACCATTTTTTGGAAGGTCACATTTGTAAATAAGTAGACACTACAAATATCAAATTGTCTTGCTTGACCTGTGACCCCATACCTTTCTCTGGTGGCTCCACAGCAAGGAAGTCAAAATTTGCCTGGTCCCATGGTGACTGAGGCCTCTTCTTCTTTTTCCTCCTCCTGAAGCGGCGGGCAAGAAAGAGGATCGAGATAGCACTGAAGGCAGTGAGGGCAAAGAGCTTCTTGGTGCCAGCGCTGAGCTTCACCTGTGGGTAGGAAGGCAGATGACACATGAACGAGGTCAAATCTGTGACCTCTCTCCTGCTCATCCATATCAAGAGATGAGTGGCACAGCACTGACTTCATAAAATGAAATTCACCAGTTTTGGAGAACAGATCTGGTCTTCTAAAACTGCAAGCCCACACCGACTTGACCAAAGTCTTATGTAACTGATCCAAGAGCAGTGCTAAAGGTGCCTGTATAATGAATCTATCAAAGCCAGCTGCACTGGGGCTGTTTCATGAGAGAAGGCGGAGATTCGAGTGAACAGAAAAAACTAAACGAAAGGTCTGATGCTCAAGGGCAGCTAGTGAGACTTTCTTCTCACTGAAAATTTGACTTTCTTTCAAAATCGCAAGTACAAAGCACATCGGTTCATCCTGTGTGAATTACATTCCAATTGTAAAATGAACTCTGACAGCTAAGATTATCAACAATCTGACACCTTGGTTAGGTGCACCATTACTCAGAAGCAAAAGGATCAAATCTGTAAAAACTGTAGTTTCAGGCCAAAAATGAGCGTCTGTGAAAATTCTATCAGGTCTCCTAACAGATGACACAAAGACGCATTTCCTAAATCTTTGTAAGGGAGACTTACCACACACGTCTTTAATGTCACAGATCACGACAGCCTTTATGCTGTCTCTACACCCCCAGTCATCAGACTTTCTCATACTAGTACTAATCACCATTATGTCAACTGCTCAGTAAATGGTACATTGAACCAGCATGCTTGTATTTGCCGGGAAGAGCAAACATACACAGTACTATGTGAAACTCAGCACCGCTGAAATGTAACTGCCCCTTGTATGGCAGAAACCTGAAGCTGGACCTGAACATTTAGGCTGGATTAAAAAAAAAAAAAAAAAGATATAACTGAAACACATCTGACAAATACCCCCAGTCTGCCATACTGAAACAACTTCTGTGTGTATTTATGTCATACTGAGCTTACCTGAGAAAAGGACTTGTAGACAGACAGAGGCAAGTCAACTACCCGCAGGACAACAGTCTTGAAGGATAACTGTGAGCTGTTGAGCGTGTCTTCTGTCATGGTGGCCAGTCTGTGTGGTCAGACCTCTACCCAGTGACCACCTTGCCCATAACTGTTCCACCTGTGGAGAAAGACTTTGCATCTGAAAATGAAAATCTATATGGTGCGTGATTAGCAGCACCTCCCCGGATGCTGATCCTGAACTAATGTGATCTGATGCGTACTGCTATATCTTACATGTTCCCATGCACACAATTAAACGGTCTTACTAAAGCAACAATTTTTTTATTAATCAAATCCAAATTTCTACAGTAGTGTTCAAAGAATAACATACGTTTTGTTTTTCCAAGGATAAGAAAATTACTTCTTCCTTACATCTAATTTAAAAGAAAACGTATTACAGTTCCTTTCTTCTTATACGTTTCATTAACCATCCACAATCTTTAATAGAGAAAAAGGACAAATACAAATTTAATCTAAATCTCGCCAAAGAAATGCTTAAAATTGTTTAATAATCCATATCTGAGGATGAATCGATACATTTTCTTCATGCGTTGCAAAAAAAAAAAAAAAAAAAAAAAAATCAACGAAGAAATTAACCATTGGAATTGCTGACGCAGTAGCAGTTATACAAGTACCTACGGATTACTGTACTAACATGACATCCAAAATCTAACAACGCAATTGAAAATCTGATCAACCGGACAGCTCTCGGCTATACTTCAGGCATACTCCGCACGTGGCGTACCTTTCCTTTATCGGCATATTAAAATGTATATTGCTATGTCTTTTCCTATGTTAATTTCCTCATACTTAAATTACTTACACTTAGCAACAGTACTTTTCACTGTTGACTTTATGTGGTGCTGGATGCAGGACAAATGAATCAAACATGTCTGACGAAACAGCATCGGCGTAGATATGTCTGATATCGCACGAGTAAGAACAAGACAGTGGTTTTAACAGAACAGTGTATCCTAAACGCCCCCGACAGGCATGTGACATGATTAGCAGGAATGCATGCGAGCTCGGCTTTTCCGCGCTTGCCGTCTCATTGTTTAACATAACAATGCAAATGCGTGAATGACACGTTAATGACCACCGTATTGTGGACTTACAGCGTGCTTTCAATTGCACACTGGTGGTGGGGTGAAGATATAGACAATGTCAAAAAGACATCAGGCAGTGCGAAAAACTAGACTGCTAGATATCACTTTAATGTGTAAAATTGGTAGTTGACCACATTAAATTTCATCTAGGCAGCCATGCAGATAAACGCTACCGTAATTACCGAAAACCGGGGCTGTGTCAGTTTGCCATGGTCTCTCCAGCTCAGAAGCAATGATCGCACGCTTAGCTATTCAGCTCGTCCTTCCAAATAATTTAATCTCTCGTCAAAGTACAAAACACCTGCTACTGTAACATGAATAAAGACTCGAGTGACAGCGCAGGTCTTACTTAAGTATCGCTCTGAATTATGAGACTTGCCTTACAGATTTGCGGTTCCCACTTGCTTGTTCCCCTTGTGGCTGAAACGAAAGCTTGCATTAGAGCGCTGAATGCAGCTAGAACCACAAATACACGGCATGATCGGATAACTTCTTAGGGACAGACCAAGAGCTTCCTGGGTCACATAGTCAAAGTAATCAATTCTAGGCATTTACATGCAACCTTAGTGTAATACTGTTGTTTCGCTGGTAGACGCATCTGAGAATATATTGACAAATGTATATAAAAAGGAAGAAAATGCAACAAAAATGGATTGGAATAAAGAGGAGATGGCTAACGTTATTTGAGTTGCATGGACCTCCAAATTTACTTCAGTCAAAACGAATAGTTCATTTTAAATACAATATTTAATGTATGTATTATTTTCATATCATGAAAATAAAACTTTTTTTTCATAAAAACTGGACACATTTTAAGATATAAGTAAAATTGTTTGAATATACAGTGGTTGTTTAACCTTTTATAGTCAGCCTAAGCTATACACAAATATGTGCTGCTAAAGAATTTTGTTTACCATTTTCTCCACGAGTATGCCATTCAAGTAATTAAATAATATTGTATAATAACACTTACAATACAGCTAAAAGTGTCAAATGTGTATATAATTGTCTGGCTTCAATGACACGAACCTCCTTTTTATTTATTTATGTTATTTTATTTATTTATTATAAAAAAAAAATGTTTATAGCCTTGCAGTTTAATTATGTTCCACTCGGGGGCGCTTGGGCAGGAATGCGCAGGAGCTCCCCGTCATGTTCATCCATGAGCGCTCCGTTCGCTACCGTGATTCTCCACCAGAGGGCGCTGCGGCCGCCGCGCTGTCACAGGACCGGAAGGAGCCGCCTTAAAACATCATAACGCGAAGGAGAGCGACCTGCAAGCGTCGTTAAGCGGCTGTCATTTTTACCTCTTGGAAACAAACGCGGTATTTAAAAAACATGTTAAGGATAGAGCATCCTGCTGAAAGCCACCGGGCTCATTAACATAGCTCAGCAAGAAGCCAAAAGGCGCGACGAACACGATACTTTTGCTTGACGAGGTAAGCTAAAAAGGGATGATTCAGTTGATGCAGGCAGAAGGGCAGTCCCATTTTCTGGAATGCGTTTCCGATTAATTTTTCAAACGGCGCGTCGGTGGGTCAGTAATCCTTAGTTAACCGAGCGCTTGGAGGGTCTCGGTTGTTGATCTTGCCTTCGAGACGCAGAAGGGGACGTCGAAAGCGGCTGCTCCGCCGCGTACCTGTCAGTGTGTCTCGGGTCCGGCGATGTACGCTCGGGGCCGCGCTTCGGCAGCCAGTGTCATCGCGCTGTTGGAAAAGCGAAGATCAGCTCGTAGTTTAATCGTTTGTCGTTCAGATGGAGCAATAATTTGCGAAATTAAGCGGACGGATCTGTTTGAGTAGTTATTTTGAACCGTTTGTTTGTTTTGTGTCAATAACCTCCGTGATGAGAAAGACGTCATGTCACGGCGGGGTGATGTCGCCGTTAGAGGGGTGTGCACCGAGAGGTGTGAGGTGGGTGGTGGGTGGTAGGGCTTCCCCCGATCCTCTGTGAAAGAAGCCGAGCATGCATTTGAACCTTGCAGAATAACAACGTGCAGAAAAATATCCACTAGTTAAGTATTAGATAAATAACACTTAGGTTATATATAATACGATTGGCCTATTACATCCTTTCGGGGTTGCATTAAAATCAGAGAAGCTATGTGATCGTTGTATTTTTCTTGTTTCATATTTGTAAATTATTAAAGCTTTCGTTTTGAACCGTATCGGTATACGGTATGGCCTTTATGAAGTTGCTTAATGCGTTTTCAACACATGTAACAGTTGGTCAGTACTCTTCGTGTACGTAATTTGAATGGACAAGGTGCAGAGTAGAATATGTATGTAAAATGGTTTGGTGGCACGTGCCTTTGGACTGACTTATTGACTGAATGTCCGCTATGGGTCAAGGCACTGTGTTAGTCTTGCACAGCCGTGCTTTAGGTGTTTTTAGAAGACTTGTAATGAATATAATGAAATTTATTGGGTCACCTACGTGTGTGTGTGTGTGTGTGTTTGTTTATTATACAGTGCACTGATGTTCCCAGGAGAATGTCCAAATTCATGTGATCGTGGATGGATGGGTTATGTACTGTTATCGTTCACTAATTCAAATGTAGCTTTCCTTAATTCTATTTTCCACCAGTTAATCTGCCACATGCTCTAATGTGAGACTTGCAGCAATATATATTGAATATATTGGAAATGTAGCAGTATTTATTTATTTATCAAGTTATTCTTTTTATTTTGATGGACCCAAGTCTTTGGAACGTTGAGGAATCATCTTCTTGTCGTGTAAAACCAAATGAAGATTGGATGTTAATGTGTTCGATAAGCAGATCGCTGGCACGGCTCTAGTTCTCTTGAGTAAATCCAATCAGCACACTGTTGAGTGTCGGTGCTGAGTCGCCCGTTGCTGTAATTGGGTGTCAGACGGAGCAGTGTTTCTGTTATGTAGCTCTCAATCACCAGTGGCTTTTCCTTCTCCAAATCAAATTTGTAGGTCTCTTCTCATGCAGATGATGTGATATCTTAATTTTTCACCAGGCCACTTTACTTATTTACTTGTTTGCAGTTGCACAAGGTTTTTAAAATGCTTGTTGGCTTTATAAGAGAAATACTGATGTATGGATCCTTTTTTTTTTCTGCAGTAGGTGGGCCATAAAGTATTTTAAATCTACACATGCATCACTGTGTAAAGTAGGCTGAGATTTGATGGTCCTGGGTTAAAAAAAAGGATTTTGGAGAAAAAAGCATGCCTGGCAAAAAGGGATCATCAGTTTATTACTGTGGTTATCTTCCAGCAGCCCACTTGCCTACAGATCATTTGTCTCAGTGGAGATGAACTGTCAATGCGTGTCTCAGGGACATGCGGACCTCGCATGTTGGGTCACATCCAGTTCATCTGTTGCATCTTTTTTTCACGTAACAAGAAAACTCTGAGGCTCAGTCAGAGCCCAGCTCATTTATTGCACTTAATTTTGTTCTTGGGTAAATGTGCACCAGAGGCCTCACCTGTGTTGAAGAGGGCCTGGAGCTGGTCTCTGTAGTTTTGACCTTGTTCTTGTCATGCAGTAGGTGCAGGGAAATGCTGATCCATTTAAGCCCAGTAGACACACTGATCCTTGTTAGAGGGGACTGTCTTATTGGTGAGTCCCAGTTTCCTCCTTGTGCTCCACATTGGCAACCTGTGGTAAGTGTGCCTGAGTGATGGATTATACTGCTGTGCTTCAGAAGCTTGTATGAAGCTGATCTGTTGCAGAGGTTAGACTGTAACTCTCAATTCTTGCACTACTGACCCCTGACCCTGTAAGCAGGGGTCACCATGTGTATCCAGAAACATGGTGACAGTCTCACGCATCCTACGATGTGTGCACTGCAGTTTCATTGACCACTGTTACTTACTACTCATACTTTTTTGAAATCTGCACATGTAAAAATAGCTCTGCTATTATTTTAAGGTAATATAAAAAATCACATTTCACTGCAAAACCTCTACTGCTTTCATAACTTTACAAATATTAGCTGCAGAAGTATTACCCATAAATCAGCTTGTAAAATTGTTGGAGCATTCAGCTGTTATTGGATATCTGTTGTGGATGTAGCAATATTGCTATCTGTATAATGATTCAATAATGTCTGCACAGAACATTTTGAAGTTCTGTTTAAATTACATGTATTATTACTTCCACAGTTTTGTCTTGAGTTCACAACAATGATATTGCAATACTGCTATCCTTAACAGCACAAAAAAAAAAAAAAGTTGATGTGAGAAGTTGGTTGAGAAAACATTCTATTCTCTTCACAAACCCAACAATAGCTTGTTCTTGCATTGGCATTTAAGTATATTTAAACTGGTGAACTTTATTGGAATATGCAAATGTGTACCGAAAATAATTATTGCTAATGTACATTACATGATGAAACGATGACTGGATGTTTTGTCTGAACATAACGTGAAGTTCTATATTATGAATATGTAGCTTCTCCAGGTAGACACTGTATGGCCCCTGATCTCTAGCTGTACTTGGCTGGTCATCATGTCAACTGGTTTTTGAGCCCATCTCAGGCTATCCAGTGGAGTATTTCTGTGAAGCATACTGGATTTGGAAAGCTGAACATGGCAGTGTTTTGAAGTACATCTCACGAAGGCAGTCATTGGTTTTTCTTTGATACGTTATAATCTTTTTTATGCAAGTATTGTTGGAGTAATGAGATTTTGGAGTCCTTGCATGTCCCACCCTTGTGTCTTTCCTCTTCTTCCATGTCTGAGGATACCTTGTCATTAGCTTCTGAGACATGCGTTGAAGCGTGGCGCCTGCTCCCTCCCACTGAGAGTGCCCTGCGCTGTTTCCTAGGACTTGCTTCTGCCTTGCCCAGGATCTCTGTACACCTGGAAGGACTGGCCCCAGGAGACACTTCAACTTTCTCATGACATTCATCCACATGTGATCACCTCAGAATTTGCAGAAATACTCTGTGGCTTTAGGTGGATGATAGTTTTCGTGCTTATGTGCCTATAACACACCTTATTGACTTATTACACGTGGTACTTTGTGACTGAAAAGTTGTTTGGTAAATTGAAATCTGGCATCAGAAGTCGTTGCGGCTCCTGTTGCTAGTGATGTTGAGGATGTTGGGTCCAGGGACTCATTTCCCAAAGAGACAGTAGAGGACACTTGGAGGACACCTGGATTTAGTTCTGTGTTGGTTGGAATAGAAGTGATTCGGAATGACCAAATCCCTTTTGCTGCCCATTTCCAGTTAGAGACTGCCTAGGCTCCCAGTCCTCCATTATTATTATTATTATTATTGTTGTTGTTGTTGTTGTTGTTATATATATATTTTTATATTATATATTTTTTTTTTTTTGCTAGACCCTGTAATATGACACTTTTTCTGAAATTACAATACGTTGCCTTAACAGTTTCTTGCAGAGTGGAGATGTACAGTTGTCATGCTAACTATTGTATTCTGGATCACCTGAACAGTTCCAGCAGTTCTAAGAGTGGCCAGTGATATGCTGTTGCTGTCATTTCAGCTCCACTTCCCTGCAAGGAAGATATCTGTTTACATCAGTTATTGGCTGTAAAATACAAAAAGTTCAAGGTGCAAAGAAAAATACAATAATTTGCAATAACACAGAAAGGTCAGTGAGTACCCATAATGCAGACTAATCTGAGTTCATGCTTGTGTGGGGGTGCTGGAGCAGGACTGATAAGCAGCCTTTGGGAGAGTCTAATCAAACAGCTGCGGTCAATAAAGCAGCCAGGTCATTGCGCAGGTGGTGAAAAGGAGTGGTCAATTTTTCACAAGTGCTTGCTGACAGCACTGATGTTAGAAGCAGTAATGTGGGACTGGGATTGGAAATTAACAATTAAAAACCCATGACATGTGTACTCTGACCTTGAACCGGATGAACGCCATGTGTGTGCGTGCTCACGGGTTGTGTGTCATTGCATAGATGCCGTTGCCCTGGGCCGTGCTAGGTGACCATCCGTTGCAGAGCCGCTTATCTTGTTCCGGCTGCAGCCTTGTTTTTGACTTGTTGCGGGCGTCACCTTTTGAGAGGATGGCCCATCAGAAGAAGAGGTCAGCTGTCGTTTCTGTACGGTGCGATTGAGGCCCTGTAATGTACAAGGCCATTTTGAGAACTCCTCTGTTTCACACACTCCTTTTTCTTTCAGCCATTTTAGTTTTTAGTCCCTGTTCTGTAGTTCCTCCAGACAGACCACACTTTCAGTATCTTCTTTTACCTCACTTTGTGGTATGGCACTGCCCGTGCACTCATGGCACGGCTCATAATGAATCCTGTCACATTGGTCAGGGAAATGAACCCAGTCTGCTTCCTCAACACCAGAGTTTCATTTCTGCTTTATCTTGTGTGCCTGTGTAATATAATCAATCCGTCAGGACCAAGTGGCACATACTTTGACATGATATACAGTACGTATCAGATGTGTGCACATGTGATCAGCCCAGTGCATTTGCTAGGAGTTGCTGTGAGGATTCAAGTGAGGTGGGAAGGTCCAATTGTGTGTAGGCACGGTTGTACAGGACACGGTCCAAAGCTGCGCGTTGTCATTGCACTGACATGACCTCTCTCTGGCATGGGAGAAAATGCATGAGTCACCATCGCTCTGGTTGTGTTCGTTTTTCAGTTCGTTCTCATTTGTCTGTATTGCTGCTGCTAACATTACGGCTCTGTTGGTCTGTTGTGCCGTTAGGGTTGTATGAGCCTGCTTCTAGCTGACAGCAGGGCTTTCTTTCAGTCCTGAAATGAGCAGTGTTACAGATTATTAGCTCGCAATATTTGATTTTATCTTGTAAATGAAGCAGTGGGTTACTGCCGTAGCCCCTACTGCTCAGTGAAAACGCTGAAAATTAATAAAATGAGGTGCCGCTCCTGGCGATGATGTCTGCCCCCATCTCTATCCCCAGCTCGTTCCTTCAGTCACCCATCTGTTTCTGTGGCTGCTGAATGTGCAGCCGTCCTCGACATCAGTCACATCAGGCTCTTTATCTTTTACAGGATGCTTCCTGAAGCCAAGAAATTTTGTGTTTGACTGAGAATCATCTACTCTGAATCAGGTCTCTTTGAATGTCCTCTGTGCGCTGACTGCTTTTTCCTTTGAAGAACAAATTGCAGCCATTACACCCACTTAAGTCTCTGCCACATTGTGCTCTAATTTTATTTTTTTGCCTGTTCAGCATCGTATGTAAAAACCCCAAGGGAAAATAACCAGTGTTTTTTGCGGTGCTGCATGTCTGAGATGTTTAGTATCTGCACTGTGGTCAGTGTTTCTCTGAAGTACACAAGCCTGAACGCTAAAGAGTAAGAAGCTGAAGGTAACGCTTAGTGCCCTTATGTAATTTTGCCAAAAATAGGCATCCTTAAATAAAAGCAGCAATGAAGTTGGTGCATATTATGTTGAACGTCGTACAGCAGCTGTTCTTGTGCACAATAGGTTCATTCTGAAGACATGCACTTTATTTAGTGTTTAGCAGGATTCAGCCTATGGTTACAGTTACGCCGTACTGGTATTCTACCCTCCAGTTAATCCATAATGTACCCTTGTTTCTTCATGTCACTCTCAGATTTTGTGATAATCCCTTGCTGCTCAGGAAAGGTGGCCTTCCCTTCTCCTGCGTGTGTGACGACTTGTTTGGTTGAACATGAGGATCTTGTGGTAGAGGTCTCCTTCTGTTTTCTGGTCTGTTATCCAGAAAGTTTAGTGTTGCATTGTGGCCTCGTGCTGTTGCGTCGCACGTACGTGTTTAACTGTGGCATTGTGTCTTTCTCCAGTGAGCTGCACTGCTTCTAAACCCTACCTGCCAGCCAGTGAACCCCAGACAGCCACGGGGGACATGTCTGTGTCGGGAGCCAGCAGCGACTGCCCCCACCTGGAGTGTGTGGGTGAAATCACCAAGGAACAGCTCATCCAGAAGTCACATGTGAGTTTGACACGTAAAGACGTCGTAGAATGTGATGCTCGTTAACAGCAGCAGAATGGGATGTAACTTGATTCTGTGTGTTTGCAGGGACAGTGTCAGGACTGCAAGGTTGGAGGACCCAATTTATGGGCGTGTCTAGAGGTGAGTAGAGGGTTTGGCCAATAAGGTGGGTGTGGCCAAACAATACCAGAAATGAAGCTTTGAAAACCGGAAAATGTTTCCTTTACTGTACTGAGTTACTGTACACTGTGGGTCACTGTCTGATATTATACAAATTGAACCAGTAAATAAACCAGTAGTAGGTGGGCTAAACTCATAATATCAAGAGAAGTGTGTGTTTATAAGCAATGCTTGCCAGATTAAGTGTTTGATCCTTGTGTGTCCTCAGAATGGCTGTGCATACGTGGGCTGTGGAGAGTCTCACGTGGACCATAGCACCGTGCACTCTCAGGTAAGCGGCCTGCTTGACCACATGGTCCTTTCAGCACGTGCCGTTCCACCGAGAGTTATACGTATGGAGACTTAGGTTTCACGTCCACACACCTTCAGCTTTTCTATTTTATATGTGATTTTGTACTATGTTCAAGGCCCAGTCTACTTTTTTGTGGCCTATATGCTAAAAGATGGATGGAGGGACCCCCTGTGAGGTCAATGGGTGCAATTGCTGTTTGAAGTTGCAGTTGGGTACATCGATGATTGATCCCCTTTCCGAGAGCAGGGTCCCAGCTGCAGAATGCTTTCATATTTGTCACGGCTCGTGATTCTCTCCAGCATCATATGACATCGGCGATTTTATTTTTTTTTTCTTTTTTTTTTCTCCCAGTTAACCTGACAAATATGAATTTCTTGTCTCTGTCATAATGACCTGGGCATGCACACGTCCTTTCTGGCAACAGCACACAGGCAAGCGCACCTGTGAGGCGCGTATGCAAATGAGGTTACGTGGCAATAACTAAATGCTTTTGCTGGATTCCCTGGCTTTACAAGGCGTCGGCCTTCAGACCGCTGCTCCATCAGGCTGCTCGTTAGCCGTTTACGGCAGCGATTCAAATTCAATGACCCCTGCGTCGTCTCTCCTGTAGCAGGAGGGGAGAGCTTGCTGTCACGCCTTCAGTAAAAATTAATGTGCCTTTGTCTGGGTGATTGGCATTTGCATTAACGAGATCGTGCTTCTTAATTAGAATACAGTATTTTTAGCTTGTAGGAATATTGCCTCTACTCTGACCCCCACATTAATTTATTGCTTGGTGTTTTGTAGACGTTGAGGACAAAAGCTTTAATATCAAGGCAGTCTACGCTCTCTGTACAGTGTGTGTTTATTATCTGTATCGACTGTGTGTCAGGGACGTTCTGGTCCAACTGGGGATTCAGTCAGTGATCTCAGCAGAGCTCTGAGGAAAAGGCTGTTTTCCTACCTGCAGACTTGGCGCTCATGGCTGTGCGTATTTGTGGTCTTGCACTCCAGGGTTTTGACGTCATGGTAACGGCGACCTCTGCTGCACTCGTTTACCAGAGTCTGCCTTTCGTTGCGGAACCATCGATGCAGTCGGGCTGGTTCTGTGGGTTGGCGCATCTCACCGAGTCGAGGATTGATTTTCCAGAAAACAAGCGGTGCTAAAAGGCAGATGCAGCAGCAGTGTGAAACGGCTCTTATAAATGTTTCACTCCAGTCCTTGGGTTGCTCCTGCCGTCGCCTGCTGTTAATGGCATACTGAAGGCGAACAGTGCATCATTAATAATGCAGATGTTAAAAGTGTGTCTGTAGGGCCATCTGGCTGCACAGCCGCGGGCAGCAGGGTGCGTCTGCGCAGCCGCTCCAGTCGAGCCAGCTGCCTGCGTGGTGGGGCTGTGCAGTCTGTCTGGCCACAGGTCCAAAGGGGAACACTTTAGGGGCAGTGTGTCCTGAGTCCCAGCCCAGTTGTTGGGTTTGACCTGTTACTGCTCTTTGCCCTCACAGCTGTTTGCTGGCTGGTGCCCACACCTGGCTCTCAGCAGTGATAAGGGCTGACCTTGTTGCCCCCTTTCTGTGTTTTTGACAGACTAAAGAGATGCCCTTTCTTTGTCAGGCTTATTAATGTCCCGCTTCTTGTGCACTAGAACTAGCTAGTGGAGTAGCTAAGGAGTGCAAGAGCATAGCAGCAGCACTCTTTGTATGTATATGTATGTGTATGTACACACATGTACATATATTTGGTTCTGGCATGACTAAGGGACACCTTTACGGAGTCAAGAGAGAGAAAGAAGAGCTCCATACCAGGTTTTACTTATTGGGTTTCTATGTGTTTCTTATTCGTTTATATTTCATAAAGTTCTGGCAACACTTTTTTGGTTTCTGTCACTTTTGTTCAAATTGAAGGTCTTCCATATAAGTGGGTTTCTGGAGTAGATCTTGTGTACTTACCTCTAAGACATCACGTACCCTCTGCGGCTTGTTAGACCTTAGGTTTAGTACTAATGGTATTGCAGATAATGTTGGCATGTATTGTTATGGTAATTAATGGAAATATTCAGTCTGTGTAGTT
Organism: Chitala chitala; assembly: GCA_025773905.1. NCBI lineage: Eukaryota > Metazoa > Chordata > Actinopteri > Osteoglossiformes > Notopteridae > Chitala > Chitala chitala. The sequence continues at coordinate 28,652 of JABJVR010005664.1, read as the reverse complement.
GAGAAAATTGCTGAAATCTCATTAGTCTGTTTCTTTAAGTCAGTTATGTTGGCTGTAGATTCCCTACAAACTGTGACTAATTTGCACTCTGGATTTGTGGGCTGGTCTCTTGGATTAAAAACGACACAGAAAACATAAATGAAGGACAATTTAGCATGATCATTACTCACACCTTTGTGAGTCGGTATCCGTGTTGCGGGATTTTGAGTCTCGGAGGCGCTCATGCACATTGTTTGTGTGTTTGTGCGTGCACGTGTATGCTAACATTGGTGCGTGTGTGCAGGAGACGCGGCACAACCTGACAGTGAACCTCACAACTCTGCGTGTGTGGTGCTACGCGTGTGGGAAGGAGGTGTTCCTGGAGAGGAAGCTGGGCCCTCGTCCCTCAGCGCCCCCCAGCAAGACGCAGTCTCCTGTGCAGCCCAGTCCCCAGGTACACACCCCCTGCCAAAAACTACATTTTAATACTTCAAAATAAAACCCATTAGTGCATTTCATTTATTTTACTTTTACATTTTTTCATACAAAGCAAATGTCTTTTAGTGTAGCTTTGTTGTTTTATTTTTTTCCTCTTTAAAAAAATGCAAGCTATAGATGTTGACTTGGTTGAGAGGTTTGGTAGGTAAGTTGTCAATAGTGAAAATGAGACTGATCTCAGCCAATCAGTACTACGCAATATATGTCACACATTTTGACTGGACATTTTCACTCTGTCCATATTGGTTTTATACAGCATTTGATGAATGGTTGTTTTCATACAATTCTGAAAAAACTTAAGGTTAACGGTATTGATTTAACGGGAGCTGTCATAAATTCCAAAAGTTAATGAAGCAATCCACAGCCTTTGATGTCTTGTGCAGTAATTAACAAATATGGAATAAAAGAGGGCAACTTCCCTGCTTTCAGAGTGCGCTACTAGTGTGTGTGCATGTGTGTCTGCCCACCAGTATGCAGGATAGTGGCATGGGCCATGCTATTTCACCATCTTTCGTTAATGTTAGGAGGCCCCGAGGGTCCCAGGGAGCCCAGCGCTGAGAGCGCCTCCAGCTGCAGCCTGCGATGACCTGGACACTGAGATGGAGGAAGAGGATGAGGTCCGGACCAGAGGTATGCCACATTGTTCAGTTAAGATACTGTATTTTTCAGATTGAAACAAGATGTAAAGATCCTGATCTTTCTTGCAGATAAATTCACTTGATGTCAACAGGTGTGACAGTACAGATTAACAGTGAGAAGTTGAATGCAGAGCATGATGTCTAAGCTTTAAGTATGGTTTCCCCTCCCCCCCCCTTCCTAGGCCTGACAGGGTTGAAGAACATTGGGAACACCTGCTATATGAATGCTGCTCTGCAGGCTCTTTCAAACTGGTAGGTCACGCAGCCACAAAAGTGCTAACAATGCTAATGGGTAGAACATCAGGCTGGGATGCGGAAGTCTCCCAGTTCAAATTCCAGCACAGTCAGGTGTATCCTTGAGCAAGACACTCAGCACTAGCTCCCCGGGCGCCACATATGGCTGGCAGCCCACTGCTCCCCTCAGGGGATGGGTTAAATGCCGAGAAGCTATTTCCCTCTGGGATTAATAAAATACTCTAAAATCTAAAAATCTAAATAAATACAGTCATTCTTGTATGGCCACGGGTGACTCGGCTTTGGGTCTCTGTCCTGTGCGTTTTCCATTTGCATGGTTTGTGAGAAGGCTGTGAGAAGGTTGCCCTGCAGCACTCGAGAACTTCTGACAGATCTGGCCTGTGTCGGACACGATGCGGCCCTCTGTTACTGGAGCTGAAAGTGCTGATTTACTTGTCCTGAGTGTGTGTATAGCTGGTGCACTGGTGCACTCCATACTTGTTAGGGGTGTTGGCCTGAAGTCCTGAGAAGACAGACAGGTGTTACTGGAAGAAATCCAGATGGAATGGCGAGCTGCAGGAGTTGCGCAAGTCTCAGTGGTTATGGATAGTAAATTGATAACAATGTGATGACTACCCTTAGGAGCGTACAATAGAGGCTGTAAAACTGGGCATGGGGCACTTGTCTTGTCTACAATAACTCTTGTCATTTGATAGCCTCCTACAGAGGTGATAAAATGCCATTGTTAGCAGCCCATGGGCTCAGAGTGCAGGTTCCAGGGAACTCCTATAACAGCTTTAGTTTTACTGTGTCATATTCCCACAATTTGTTCAACAACATATGACCTGTGGTGAAAGCTGTTAATGTGGTCTTGATGATATACAGAGTATGTCTTTGTTTTGGGGACATATTTAGTTTGTGTGCATGTGCATGCTCCTGAGAAAGAGGAGGATGAAGCAGCATCAGGAGATGTGTTCTCATGTCGTTGGAAGCGGTTAAGCCACTTGGGAGTGGAGCCCACAGAGCTGGTTCATATTGAAATCCTCGCTTCCAGTTTCTCCAGCGCTCACCATTGCCTGGGCAGAATAAGCATGGCAAACAGGGGGATGCTTGTTAATGAGGGCTGTGTTAGTGGGCCCGCTGTCAGACGAGCGAGCTGGGACTTGTGAAGACTACCGTAGGCCCGCGTGGACCAAGGCGTCGGCCCGTTCTGCTGTGCTGTCTGACCTCCACCCGTTTCTCATGTCCCGCAGCCCGCCACTCACCCAGTTCTTCGTTGACTGTGGTGGCCTGGTGCGCACAGACAAGAAGCCAGCGCTGTGCAAGAGCTACCAGAAGCTGGTGTGTGACCTGTGGCACAAGAACAGGTACGGCTGCTAGTGGCCTCTTAGGACCCCCCCGCCCCCTACCCCCCCCCCCCCAGGACATCTCCTTCCTCTCACCTGACCCAGTCTCTTATTCGGCAGGCCCAGCTACGTCGTTCCCACGAATTTATTCCAGGGAATCAAGGCAATCAACCCCATGTTCCGTGGATACTCTCAGCAGGTGTGTACTTGCTTCCTGGGTGCTGTTTGTGACTTTTCCCCACGCCGTGTTCCTCTGCTGTACCCAAGTTAATGTGCTGCTGTCGCTCCAGCACTGGCAGCCCTTTTTACTCCCATGGCTGAAACCACAGCCGTGACAATTGCGATGGCAAAGATCAGCATAAAAGCACATTCAAAATTTCGTCCCATCTCAAACAGAACTGGGCACACTCTGCTTTATCCATTTAATTACTTCCGAAGCTTGCTGTCCACAGGAAACCAACTCACAAAAAATAAAACAAACTTTGATTGCATTATGGCTTTTAATGATTTGCATTTATGTCATTTTAAAAAGTAGCTCTTTTATGAAGCACTGAGAAGACCTGAGTGTTCTCCCAAGGGCGATAATCGGGGACTGCAAATTAGTCGGGCCAGTTTTTATAAGAACAGGGCTGTTCTTTAAGGCTGGGACCTCTCTAAGTGCTTGTGTTTGTTCTGTCCCCGGGAGCCAGTGAATCCTAATTTGTCACAGCAAGGCTGCGCCGCGCTCTGCAAATTAGCATTTCAATGAAAGGAATAACTCTGTCTGGGAGGAGTGGAGGTATGTAGGCAGGCATGTGAGATTAGCCCCACGATGCGACTAACCTGACAGGCCTGGCGGTCACACACACACGGGCAGCTTGAGAAGTGGGCCGTGGGGATGAAGTGCGCCTAATAGAAGGCCATTGTGGCCGGTGAAGGGGCGCTGTGTATCAGGCTCCGCCGCTGGCATGTGCCCGCACACTTTCGTTTCCCAGCAGAGGACAGGACACCAATGTCATGTTTGTCATCACATCATTTGAAGTAATTAAACACAATCACATTTACAGTTATTGCAGACTGCATTCGCTTAGAATTAAATTTGGACCTTCTCATTATGTGTTACAGTGAAAGCTGTGGTCATTTCAAAATACCTGCCTTCAGTGCCCTCTTTGCACATTAATTTTGGATAACACGTTTACTAAATAAAATAACCTGACCAGTTGTGTTCCGGTGCCCACCGATCCAAACGCAGGACTCGCAAGAGTTCCTGCGCTGCCTCATGGACCAGCTGCACGAGGAGCTCAAGGAGCCCGTGGTGGAGGTGGACGAGCTCTCGCACGCCATCGCCATCGACGACGGGCCCGAGGACGACAAGAGCCAATCGGACAATGACTTCCAGTCGTGCGAGTCGTGCGGCAGCAGCGATCGGGCTGAGAGCGAGGTCACCCGAACGCAGGACGACACCAACGAGGCAGAGATGCTTCTCCCCGAGGAGGCGCAGTCCAACCGCGACTGGCAGAAGGAGAAGAATCTCATCAACGAGCTGCACCGCGCCAGCTCCGTCCATGACCTCGACAAGGACATCGACACAGCCGTCGAGGCCACGCCTGTCATCAGCAGCCAGGGTGCGGTCAAGATGCAGGTCCAGAGTCGCCTCTCAGGTACAAGGCCCTACTTCCACTTTTATCTTCTGCTTTAAACCCAGGATGAAGGGAGACATAGTGAGACCTAAAGAAATGAAGTAAACACCTTAAATGTCGTCCCCCCCCCCCCCCGTGTCCCTAACTGAGACGTAATCTGAAATCTTTGTCATTTTCCAGCGGCTCACATTTCCTTTATTTCTGGCCTTGTAAAGTTGAAGTGACTATTTTATCACTCCCTTCAAGCACTTGTACAATACATCTTTTGTGCTGCTTCCTTTTGACTTGCTTAGTCTAATTTTTATTTGTTTTTACTTCTGCTGACTAAATTTTAATGTTCCATGATCATGTGATGGCTGTAAAAAAAGTTTTTATTGCACTGAAACTGTATCAAGTCGATGTATCACACGATGTGTGGGAGTTCTGTAACTTGGAAAATGCGATAAGCAGAATGAACAGGCCGAGATTGAAACGTCCATAGGGATACCAGGTCACCAGAGTCTTTGACCTCATGCTGGCATTCATTTCCTGATGACTTGCTCCCTCTCCCTTGACCCACCATAAGCAGATTGCTACCCGGACGTACACGTCAGCAGCCTTTCCAGGCCCCACAGCCCTGTGCCCAATGACAACATAGCCTCCAAAATGTCTGGCAGCCCGCCAAAATCCGTCACAGGCTGGCCTGCCCTGGGGACGTCCCACAAGAAAGGTACCGCCTGGAGTGGGGGAGGGGCGTGTGTGAAGACCAAGACGCCTTCATCTGGTGGGAATAAAACTGAAAGGGAACAAACCTTTTCTGTCACCGTTTCTTACCCTTAGTCTTGTCCACCTAATGTGCTCTGGTCACTAGTTCTATGAACTAGTATAGTGATTTGATTTGGATTTGATTTCACTATTCTGACCCAGTACACATATTATCATTTTAAAGAGAGATGGGAAACGTGTAAGTGTTGTGATATCAGTGCTGAAGACCCCACTGTGTTTTACTGTACACATGCCTTCTAACATGGCATGGTGTATTTGTGTTTAAAGTAATGATAAGTATATAAATGCACATTTGAAAGCATATGGTTGTGTGTACTGGAAGCCAGTTTTGCTGCTTGAATATAAAGCGTGTAATTTTTCACACTCATTCAGCCGTTGCTCAAATCTGGCATCACTGCAGAAAGAGCAGCAAGGACGCGAGTGGGATGTGACCGTCTTTGTGCCTTTGTTGTTGCTAACAGCCGGCCTCTGTGCTCTGTTCTGTGTGACAGTGACCTCACTTGCACCGCCCAAGAGCAGGACACAGAAGAGGTACCGCAGCGTTATCTCGGACGTGTTTGACGGCACCATTGTCAGTTCCGTGCAGTGTCTGACGTGCGACCGGGTAAGGGCCGCGTGAAACCGAACTTGGTTGTTGTCCTCAGAAACACAAAAACTGGGCCAATTGGAAATGCTGTTTTTCATTATCGCTATTGTTTCTGTTTGCAGTCTGCTTTTTTTGAGCAATGCAGGAATGCTGTACTGAATAGCTGAAACATTAGCTGAAAAAAGCCTTTTTCATACAACATTTTTACCTGAAATTGGAGACAGGACTATTACAGAAATGTATTTCTTTCCAGGTGTCACATTGCATCAATATATTTTTGTGCTGAGGTTCAGCTTGTATTTTGTCCGCAACCTTGTGGAGGTCATTCTGTCTGTCTTTTTGTGGGTGTGTGTGTGGGTGTGTGTGTGGGTGTGTGTGTGGGTGTGTGTGTGGGTGTGTGTGTGGGTGTGTGTGTGGTATGGCGGCGTTGTTCACAGCACAATAGTGCTCCATGCCCCTATGTGTGCTCCTCAGGTGTCAGTGACACTGGAAACCTTCCAGGACATCTCGCTGCCCATTCCTGGCAAAGAGGACCTGGCTAAGCTCCACTCCTCGTCACACCAGACTGCACTGGTCAAGGTTGGCTCCTGTGGGGAGGCGTATGCCCCTCAGGGATGGATTGCCTTTGTCATGGAATACATAAAGAGGTAGGCCTATCCTCTGCATTAACATGCCTAGCCAAATGGTCCTACACTCGCTGTTTCCCCACTGAGCTCTCCTGATCCAGTTTGCCCTCTCTGGAGGGGATAATAGGCTAACTGGCCTCATTTATTCCTCAGTATTTTTCCAGTTCTACTTAAATAAAATGTCCTTTCCCCCCCCCCCCCTCCACATCTTAGCTGGTTTTGGGGTCCAGTGGTCACGCTACAGGATTGCCTGGCTGCTTTTTTCGCCAGAGATGAGCTAAAAGGTGAGGTTATGTGCTCCCCTCACATGTTTGCAGCCTGCTGCATCAGCTGCTTGTACACTTGAGCAACGCTCGTAATGATAGCGATACACATAGGGAATCGGTGTGTAAAGAAGCTGAGTGTGCTGCACAGTGCCAGGAGCAGCAGGGCCAGCCTTAATAAGAGGTTACCTCGGGTTTCCTGCATTCCAAGTCCTCACTGTTACCAAGAAGAAGCAGTTAATTGGAGGGTCTGTCAGACCATGAATGCAAAATGACAGAAATAAAATTACTGTTCTTAAAAAGAAAGAGGAAAAAGGCACATGTCAGTGCGGTTACAGGGACGTGACGTAAGAATCTTACTTGAGAACCACGAGGCTCTTTCTTAGCTCTGCTGGATTAGTGCTGACCACGCAACCTTAGTGCTGGAGCCACTGGCTCGTCTTTTGTCTTTGTGTAGCCAGTTCCCAGGCTGTTGAAATTGTCTGTGTAAGGCGATGCTTGGACTGTCACTGAAGTATTGATGTGCTTTGTAGGTGATAACATGTACAGCTGTGAAAAGTGTAAGAAGTGAGTATTTATTTTTCTCTTTTCATTTTAATCTTGCTCAGTCTTGTAATACAGTTGTGTTGGTGGTTGTGTTGTTCAGTCTTTAAGATCAGAATATGTAGTATTCATATAGTGATTTGTCTAAATTGGCAAGCTAATTATCTCTGATTGTTCCCAGATTACGGAATGGTGTAAAATTCTGCAAAGTGCAGAATCTTCCAGAGGTGGGTGTTATTTATTTATTTACTTATTTATTTAGTCTGTGGTGATTATCTCCAAGAAAGCTGAGTTTTCCATTTCTTTACCTTACACTGGGAGATCTGAACCACATTATGGGTACTCTGCACTCGTTCCTGAAAATTGTGTTACACGCCTCTTGTAATCTTAACATTGTTCTTTATCTGCCCCCCCCCCAATCCAGATCCTGTGCATTCATCTAAAAAGGTTTAGGCACGAGCTCATGTTCTCCACTAAGATCGGCACACACGTCTCATTTCCCCTGGCCGGCCTTGATCTGCAGCCTTTTCTGGCCAAGGACAGCTCTGCCCAGATCACCAGCTATGACCTGCTGTCTGTCATCTGTCACCATGGCACCGCCAGCAGTGAGTCTCATGCTGCAGTCCCTTTGTAAAGCTGTCGGAGGAGCCAAGACATTAATCCAAAGCAAATTCTCTGTGGGAAAGCGTGGTTCAGTTGCTGCTTCCTATTCTTGAAGGTTCCATTATTAAGACTTAACTTGCACTTGGCATATTTTGCTTTATAATTTTTTTAAATATTGCTTGCTTGCTTATTTATTTATTTTACAAATCTCTTATAGAAGTGTACATTTGATTATTTTTTCAAAATTTAGTTCTTCGTGTGTAATTTATGGGAAGCTTTTAAATTTAACAGAAAGAAAGGTAGCGTACTACATGGTTGTGGAAGAGCTCTTCTGTTGTAGCGTTTCTCCAAAAACGAGTATTGTGTAGAGACCACAATGAATTTATTACACATTCAAGTCCATGTGACTTGATAGCCATCACACAAGTTTCCAGACATCTTTGTCCGTGTTGCTGTGTAAAAATCCATAGGCACTTCACTGTGTGTTTATGTCTGATGTAGGTGGTCACTATATCGCCTACTGCCGAAACGACCTCAACAACCTGTGGTACGAGTTTGATGACCAGAGTGTGACAGAGGTCCCGGAGTCATGTGTGCAGAATGCAGAAGCCTACGTACTCTTCTACAAGTAAGACACAGACGGCGTCACAAGCAGACCGGCCAGTGTGAATAACGAACAAGCTCCGCCTATCAGTTACAGCTCTGCAGTTTTCTGTCAGTTGTTTTGCTAAACCTAACTGTATTTGGAAAATCACCTGGCAAAAACGTATAGATTTTGCAAAAGGAAAAAAAAGAGCATGCATAAAGCACTAAACAATCCCTACAGTTGTCTTGGGGAATCTCATGGTGACACACCCAAGCTTAGTCAGGAATGGTAGTACACGGAGTTCAGCTGACACTAGTTTAGTCATCTGGATGCTGGTTTATTTTATTTGTGCAGAGTGCAGTTTTTATATACGCTCTTAACTATAGTAGTCTTTTTATTCAGCTTGGATTTCCTTGTGCTAAGGAGGAGTAAAATTGCTGAAGGGGACATGAATGTAGCATGTCTTTCTAACCCTATCACAGTTTTAGCTGTAAATCCTTATTCAGCCTTCTTCTGTAACCAGCTGACCAATAGTCAAATTCTCTCTCTCTCTCTCTCTCTCTCTCTCTCTCTCTCACACACACACACACACACACACACACACACACACACACACACACACACGTCAATGACAGCAGTCCCAGTGGCGTGGTGTAAATATCATATTACATAGACTTGCTGTTTTTGATACAGCTGTTCATGTTTTGAGGGGTGAGTCGGTACAGAGTCAAGCCACAGTTACTCCTGGGGTGTCAGCTGAATGTTTTCTCACTGTTGTGTGCAGAAAGAGCAGTGAAGATGCCCAGAAGGAGCGTCGTCGGGTCTCTGGCCTGCTGAGCATGATGGAGCCCAGCCTTCTGCAGTTCTACATCTCCCGCCAGTGGCTTAACAAGTTCAAGACTTTTGCTGAGCCTGGCCCCATCTCCAACAATGATTTTCTGTGCCCTCATGGAGGTGGTCCTCTTCTGTTCTTCATTGAAATTTATGGGTTACATGATGCCCTTGTCCTACAGTGATTGGTCAAATCACTTGCAATTCAGGGGACATTTTGGCTATTTGTATATGTAGAGTATATTCCTGTATTATATACTTAGTTCCCTTACTAGAAAGGACACATTTTTGTGTGAAATCTGCTGACCTTACATGTTGTTCAAGAACGGACTTTACCCTTTTAAAAGCTGGCCTCCCTGTAGTCTGTCTTGGTGATGCTGACAAACCTTTGTAAAATGCCTGAGATATCACTTCCTGTGCTGAGTACAATGCTGCTCTTTGTATTCCCTAGGTGTGCCCCCTCACAAAGCGACACACATTGATGACTTGGTGTTGATGCTGCCCCAAAATGTGTGGGACCACCTGTACAGCAGGTAAGACAATTCCCAACCTTTGCTGGCACAATTGTTGACAGTGACTTAAAGTTCATGTGACTCATTTTTACCCTTGCCAATCAGGTATGGAGGGGGGCCAGCTGTCAATCATCTCTATGTTTGTCACACCTGCCAAATGGAGATTGAGAAACTAGAGAAGAGACGGAAGGCGGAGTTAGACATGTTTGTTCGGGTATTTACTCTTTTCTTATAGAGATTTTTTTAAATTGTCATTAATTAATTCCTACATATGTTTGTTTGATCATAATTGTTTTCCTAGATGTTTTATGAGATATTTGCTTTCATATTTCTAGGATGACTAACACTGCAAATTAAAATACAAGTCTGTGAGAAAGTGTTGACATGCAGAATTGGCAGTGATAAAATGCAAAAATAAAATTGGAATATTATTAGCTAAGGTTCTGGGCAGAAAATAGATGTGAAAAGAATGTATAAAATTCAAGATGTAGGTTTTTTCTTCAACAGAAACTCTGCATTTATTTGTTACTATTGACAGTAAAATGCATTTTGTCCTAATTTTTCCTGGCTTTTGCATCTGCTGGCTAGATTGCTGTGTATGTAGCTCTGCAGAGACAGTGCGGCTGATTGGCTGACATCAAGCAAAACCCTTGCCAGTTCTTTCTATCACCCAGTTTGGCCTAGAAATAGTTGAACAAGAAGTGTTGAAGTATAAGGAGATGACTGTTGTTGACTTGAGTTGCGTGCAACAAGGCACCAACACTTGACATGTCCCTTGTGAACATTTATGACCAGTCCCTCTCTGCCCACAGCTGAATAAAGCTTTCCAAGAGGAGGAATCGCCTTCCATCATCTATTGTATTAGCATGCAGTGGTTCCGGGAGTGGGAAGGCTTTGTCAAAGGCAAAGACAGTGGTGAGTCCTACTCAGCTCACTCCCAGCTCATGTGTTGCTTCTGAAGCTTACAGATTGCTGATCAGTGGTTGAACTGTCCTGCTCTCAAATGTCATAGTTTTGCTGTTCTGGTTTTTCGTGAAAAAGCACCACTAAACCCACCTTGAATCGTGTTTTCACAGGGCCTCCCCAACAGCATAATGCTTGTTGGCACCAATTATCCAAAACACACTGCCACATTGCTGATATAACTCTGTTGTTTTTCCATATTTTATCATGATCTCAGACAGGTGCATGCTGATTTTATTCATGTTAATTACAATTTTATTTGTGAGCCATTACAGGGACGACAAAGCACTGTGGCAGTGCTTTGTACAAACACACAATTGAATCTTTTTAGTGGTTTTAGTCATAAAGTCAGCTGATTGACTGACATGCAACGTTTTTTTTAAGATTTGCCAGGGCCAATCGATAACACCAAGATTGCTGTAAACAAGAATGGCTATATCACACTGAAACCAGGTAAACCCTTTGCCTAACCACTTTTTTATTTACTGAATTGGAAAAGTTCAAATTAATGCATTTGTAATAGTCAAGTATGGATAAATTGTGAAATATCCTAAAAAGAAAAAAAGTTTTTTTTCATATTTCTAAATAAATGGACTCTCATTTGGAGGGAGAATGGTATGACTGAAAGGTGACTGGGGCTGAGATTCTGCTCACAGCGTATTCCTGATCTCCTCCTGCTGTGACCCAACAGGAGCGGACTCGGGCCAGATCTCCGAGGAAACGTGGAACTTCCTGCACTCCATCCACGGAGGCGGGCCAGTGGTGACTCTTCGGCCCAATGTGGGCCATCCGGAGCCCGAGTCCTCCCAGGCAGAGGAGAAGATCGAGGTTGAGACTCGCTCACTTTAGTTTCCTCCACAGAATAGCAGACCCACGCCCCCCCCTTTAATTTTGCACTTGACTTTATTTGGAAACAAAAAAAGCACTCGTGTGATGCTCCCACTCTCCTCTCACATTCCTTAAATTATCACAGATGTGAGAAATAGGTACATCACGTCAGATGTAACGTTTGTATATTTCCTGACTTTTCATCACTACAGACTACAGCTTGTCTGAGAAGTCATATCCATACACATGCATTATCTCTGTGCAGCTGAAGACATTATTGCAATGTTGTTATTATTATTATTTTTTTCTTCCTCAGACCAAATAGAATGAGGATTAACAAATGTCTTGAATACATTAAGGCTTGCGGTCTCCAACCTTTTTTGCACCAAGGACCGGCTTCATGTAAGACAATTTCTCATGGACCGGCCATTACGCGCGCACATAATCAAGTGCATAGTGAATACAACTCCCCATATCACTGAATCAATGGGAGCAACCCTAACCGTAACCCTGTAGACTCCGGTAGTCAATAAAATGGAAAAAAACATTTATTCTTTTTGTGCAGCCCAGTACCAAATGCTCCACAGTCCGGTACTGGTCTGCGGCCTGGTGGTTGGGGACCACTGCATTAAGGAACGAAAAGGTGTTGTGGAATGACTCCATACATCGTAAGATGTTGAGCAATGTATGATTAAATTAAGCAAAGGGTCTTTTTTCTTTAGTTAATCCAAAATCTAATGGTTACCAAGGGATACTAAGTACTAACTAAGTAGTCTCAGGAAAGAACTTTATTTTGCACTGTACTATAGTCTAGGAAGCAGCATGCTGTCAATGCTGGTGCCTGATTCATTTTTGAATGTACCAGTACTACCAATATAAATAGATTCCGTCCATTTTATGTCAGTCAACTCAAAGGGTGTGGTTTAATATGGTATTTATAGACTTTTGTAGAAATGTTCAGCAAAAAGCATGCTTAGCAGACCTGTGTGTGCACACACATGCACACAAGTGAGTTTAACTAGTACTCTTATGCCAGGATTTTGGGGGCTGTGGGTGGTTACATTGACTTGCATGTAAATACAGCTTGCTTCCTGTAACGTTAAAGTCAGAGAATTTGCAACCTTTTTGTCTGGAAAATGTATGTTTAGAATACATAATGGTCTGCAGATGCAGTAAATTCCCACAGTTGCCATCTCAAGTAAAGGCTTTATTACAATGTATGGGCATGATGTGTATTCTGTGTTCACTGGTGTGAAAGACTGTGAAGAGTACTGTTGGTGTTCTGGGGGGAAAAAAACACATAAATGCTTGATAACTGATCATCTGAATATTTTATTTTAGCTCGCTGACGCTAATATTAAAATATAATGGTTTTGTCAGTGAAACGTGTGCCTGATTCAAGTACGCTTTTGAATACCTGTATATGTGTAAGATCATAATATATAATGCTACATTACTTTGTGCAAGTATGAAGTGTGATGACAATGCTGTTGCAAATAAATTGCTGGAAATGTCAAGAACAGAATGTTCCAGCTAAACGCAATGTAAACATGTCTGTTTTCACACTTTTCCACATGGCTGTGTATCATAGGATGTCTAAAACATTGTGCATGGATAATTTTGTGGAATGTTTTAATAGGACGCATAAACATTTTTTAAACACCCATGTATGTTTTTTTTTTTTTACATAAAAATGCAAAACCAGAAATAAATTACTACAATTAAAAGAATGCATAAGAAAGCAAACTGAAAATTGTAACATTAATGCCTTTTACCTCTTGAAGATTCAGATCTAAGACTTCCACTTAACTTTTTTCATATTTAATCGCTTGTAGTATAACTGGGTTGTCCGATTCACTTTAATATTGTGTCTTTACAGCAAAAGAACAGGTAAGGTAAAATACTTTCCATTTAGTTTTGAACACGACAGCAAATATTAACGTTTCATTAACATTTAACAAATAAAGGTTTTCTTGCAGTACTTATTCCACGTAAGAATTGTAACTGGGTGAGAATATATGTTAACAAGACACGTACTGCGGATTATCACCTGCTTTCTACTTCAGTATTCTACCTACCAAATACAGTACAGAACGTCCCGACGTCATGTGTACTTATTTCATTACCGCTAGGTGGCAGGGCACAGATTTGTAAGGTACTGTTAACACCTGACGTTTATCAACTTTAAAAATGATCATTTCTTTCTATTTTTCATTAAAAATCCGTATTTGAAATTTATTGTGAATTTTATTAAAAAATAAATATGTTTGTGGGCACCATAAATTTGAAATCTCTAATCGCAAAGCCCTGCAATACAAAATTAAACTATAGTACCAGCTAATTCAATAGTTATTCAACCACCTCTACTACCTACTTTAGGAGAGCTACAGTTAGCTTTGTGAAGGTAAGAACTGGATCATTGTACATCTGTCAGTCATAAAGTAAAAAATGTGCTTTTAAAGTTCTAAAACTAAAAATGCATTAGCCCATTCTGTATACGTTCAGTTTTAAGTTGTACCCCTCTTCATGGTGCTTGCTAGCGGTACTATTGGAAAACGTGCAGCGCACTGTGCCGAGCACCGCGGGATTGTGGGAGCGCGAGCGCACGCAGAGCCAGGGGGATAGAAAACATGGCGGCGGCCGAACGCGCTGCACACCGTTTACGGAAGTGAGGTAAGTGCAAATCTCGAGCTTTAAATTCCATTTTTTTTCCAAATTTAACGGTTCGGTCGTCCGTACCGGACCCGCTGTGGAGTAAAAACAGAACTTCTCGCGGACCGAGGATGTAGAGGAGTCGGGCGGGCGGAAAGCCTTTTAGCGTAAAGCTATAGGCTTCGGCAAAGTTGGTGCGCTGAACAATCGCGGCTGAGCTCTAGCTAGCGGACGGCTGTGGTGCGCGCGGCAGTCAGCGCGATCAGGCCATCTGCTCGCTAAACTGGGTTAGTGAGGGGCTGCAGCTATTGTAAACATGTCACACACTTACCGTTCTTTGTCCGCCTGTCAGTTTCGTGTGTACGCACGGTATTCCAGACCGATTTTTAACATCTATCTTGTAGACCCCGGCTAGATAGTTTGTCTGCTGGGAAACTATTTCCAGTAAATTAAAAGGGAAGACGCACCGCTAGCTAGCTGGCTAGCGAACGATCTTAGTTAATTTGTCAGTGTGGTGCATGGTGCGGTCTTGGGTGCGACCGTTCTGCACGTTTGATTTCATTGAGTATTTAATCGCTAAATGTCTTTATACAGTCTAGGGAAGGGGGCAGGTTTTTCCCGGGAACAAACGTTTCAGAAGACCTCGAGAAAATGGACAAAGCAGCTGTATTACATAAGTAAAAGTGCGTTCACTCGCATTGCTGTTACTGTCCAACAAAACCGAGCGGGCACGTTAATAGCGCCAGTTACCTAAAGCAGCATGCTCTGCACCGGCCCTGAATGCAGCACGGCTCTCTGGATTCACTTTCACACACAAAGGCCTGAGTTATGGAGATACGAAAACTAATCTGCTCACAAGTTAACGAAATGGACACTTCACAAGTTCGGAACTTCACGTGGAAACAGGCGAAAACACGAAGTTTCTTCACTTCTTACAGTAAACCGTTAGATAACCAGATCCTCAACAAGTACCCAGAGACGTACTGTGTCTACCAACTTTGAGTCGTGTATCTTACTGCATACGATCTCTGACATTAATATTTATAATTTACTGATTTCACTGAGCTGCCAGTTCGCAGCCATCCGACTAGTTACGTGACCTTACGAAAAAGTATAAGGTAGAAATCGCAACGTGACTGGATTAAAGTTAAGGAAGCGCATGTCAGTCAGAAGCTCATGCAGCTCAGTAGTTCAGGAAGCTGTAAACACGTGCGACGAGGAGCAGGCGCCACACACAGTTTATTTCTATACACTATGAGCGTACCTTAAGTAAGTTGACTGATGTTTTCAGTACGTGTTATGAATATAGCAAACCGAAATGCATTTTCCATTTCATGTTAAGATCAAGCAGAACGCATTTACTGTGTAAATTGAAAAGTACTTGTACAACGGGAATAGAACTGTATGCTATCCTGTCTGATGTAAACTGTACGATCATATAAAAATCTTAAACTGTTCAGTAAAAATGTGGAGACACACTTGATCCTGAAGTTTCAACATCATAAAGTTTATTATAATGTTTCAGTAAAATATGCTACATGCTATGAATGAATCCTGCAACGCTCCTAAGAGAAGTACGGCAGTTTAACAGTTTTACGAGCACCTGTTGTTGAAAACAGTCTTAAACGAAAACCTATTGAACAACTGGTGCCCCCAATAGGCATGATATCCCAGTACTACCAAGTGGAGTGCTTTGACGCTTTAGCCAGTTCCTTGGCTGAACAAAGATTCCTGCTATTGGCTGTTTCGAACAATGGCCTACTGCAGGCTTTGTATCTGCTCCAAATGCAGGTTTTCCTGTCTGTGTTTACCTTCTTCAGAAGTACAATAATCATGATGAATCTGTGCTAAATTAGTAAGAGGTTCTGACCTGTTTGTCCCTTCATTATAAAAACTGCTATGCAAATCAGAACATAAAATACTAGCCTATATTTTGAAGTAGATTTATTTTTCTATAAGTTGGGTGCGTAGACAGACCTCAGCTTGCAATAGACAGCACAAAGAATATATTCATGTAAATGTTAATATGAATAAAACTAATTTTGAAAAATAAGCAATTATATCACAGTTGTGACTTTCAGTTCTTTTCAGAGAAATTTTAATTGTCATCATATTTGTATTTGGGGAAAGGGTTTAATGAACATTATAATAACTGAGTTGTCCAGGTCTGTGTAATTGCCACAGAATGTTACTGCAGTTGTTAACACTTGCCTGTGATTACAAGCAGATGTGGTGACAGTTACTCTGTGATACGTGCAGTGTCTTTTCTGCAGTGTGAATAGAGCAGGGTGTCATCCATGCTGAAGTGGTCTTTTTCCATTTTGTGTTTGCACTCACCTGTTCCTGTGCTGCTTTGCTCATGCCTGTTAACAATATCATCAGAGGATTTATTGTTAAAGACTTGATGCGGGTTTCTTTCTGATGACACTCTTAAGTAAATGGGTCACCACGTAATTCTTTACATGCATAAACCATCTGTTGTCGTAGCCACAACTATATAATTGCATGATATCGGCATGTTCTCTGAGAAAGTCCCCTGTGTAATAAACAGTACTTGCATGTCAGATAAAAGTAAGCAGACTAGCTAATGAGGTCTACATCTTTACCATGGAATGGTTCTGTTGTGTATTAATGTGCACACTATAATATGCACAGTACAGTTTGGATTAAATAAATTATGCATTAAACAAATCAGAGTTACTTATGCTGCCTCCTGACATCGTATAAAGGATAAAGAGGAGTTGTGTGCAGTAGTCCGTGTCTCAGTTAAGTGGGAAGTTCTTTAATCTGATTGCATCTATATTTGAAAAGAAAACATCTAAACAACTGGAAATGACAACTGCTGGGTTCTGTGACAAGGTAGTTTACATGACTCCAGACCGTGTGCCATTTGTAGTTTTGTGTTTTTAAATTATGCCATGTGAAATTGAGGTTTTCCGAAGCAGTTATGGTGATGAAGTTTAAGTAAAACCCGAGAAGAGGCTCTGAAGATCTTCTGCAGTGGACTATAAAATGTTGACATAAATACAAAAATGGGATCTGCCTTGAGTAGGCTTTCTGTTAGTCCCAGGTAATTCCTTCTGTTCAGTTCCCAGTAGTGTGAAACTATAATTTGAATGTGCTGGTTTATCCCTTTTCTGCTTTTGGATGTTTATAGCTACATGATTTCACCCTATTCTCCATTGCTAGTCTGTAAAAGCCAGTGTTAATTTTGACAACAGATTTTGATTTTTTTTTTTTTGTCTTAGTCTTCTAAGTTGCACTTTAGTTTTAGCCTCATTTTAAACATTTAAATATGGTTAGTTGTTTAGTTTTATTAATCAGAAAGTCAGACATGGAACCCTTTTAACATAGTTTAACGGTTATTAGCGATTGTCATTTCTCACTTTAGGCGGGGGAGGGGGGAAGCAAAATGTCTCAAACATATAATGCACATGTAAGCAAATTTGATTTCATACGTATTTTCAGTATAGAAAATGCTGCACTGTCTGCACACACTGAAACTGCAAGACCTTTCAGAATAAACATTTTGTACACATGTCAGTTCCCAAATAAAAAAAACATGTATTCTTAACATTTTCATATAACCAATGGCATTGATTTTCTATTCCTTACAGTACCTGTCATAATGGTGACAGTGAAAGCATAACAACACTATGAGCTGTTCATTTTAAGGAAGGTAATCATAAATCGTAATCTTCCTTCATATGTTGCTTTGCTTTTTCTCCAATGAATCAGAATCGATGTCGACATAACTACAAAGAAGGTTTGCTGGTGATTTACCAAAATGCCAAACATGTTTGTTATTTCCTTGATGCGATTTTTTTACTGCAGCTAACGTTAGCATATGATGGGTGACGTCTGAATGTTCATATATCAGCAATGGAAGTGGGTCATTGCCAATTGTCCGGTGGTCTGTTTTTAATGTTGTTTCATTACGTTTCATCAACAGTGTTCAGATCTTTCGTCTTAGTGTTTGTCGTTAAAGTTGCATATTTATTGACTTCATAATTTTATCTGATAAAAATGATTTAGAATATTTTTCATAATAGGTTTCATCAACAACTGAACACTGGTATGAGCATGTGCATGTATTTGTAGGATGGACAGTGGCAACAGCACACCAAGAAAACTAAACTTTTATGCCATGAGAATATTAGTACATTCTGACTTCCACACCAATTTAATTAGAAGATAGTCTTTTTTCACGCGTGAACAATAGGCCCAGATTTTGTATAGCTTTCATTAAATTTAAAATGGGTGTGAAAATTAATCTTCTGGTAATTTTACTCTGAATGAGTTTTTTTTTTTTTTTTTGACTCTGTTGTGGATGCTGCATTGCATTAGTGCGTAACAGGACCAAACGCAGGGTTACATTAGGTTTGTAATAATCAAAACTGTCTTCCCAATGACTGAACAGTAGCTCAGTATCAGTAGAGTTCAGGCGTGGTTAGTCCCAGTTTGAGAATATTTGCTCTAATTGTAAACTTGCATGATGGATGGCGTACTGCACAGTGTTGTCATCTTCATGCTTGGTCAAGTCATTTTAGTGTCCATTGGATCACTGGGTAATTCTGAACTGGAGTGTGAACAGCAGAATATGGCACGGGTGTAAAGTCCTCTTCAGGTGAGTGATATTTCAAGTATGGGTGGGATGGTGGGCTGTTTCTGACTAATGGAATTTTATGTCATCTGCAGAATTGAATGGTAACTAAATATATGTTTATCATAATAAATGTGCCTAGGTGTGGTGCAAATGACAAACATTTGAATGAAATATGCTAAAGAAAGTTTTGGTTTTTGATTTAAGAAAAAATATTCTATTAAAATGAGATGGAGGGGCAATCTGGCAAGCAAAACTTTGAACATTTGCTGCAGAACAATAAAATTCCTGGTTGCAAATGAAAGTCAAAAATGGAATTTATTGCGTTTTAAGATCAAACTCTTCAAGTGTTATTTTTGTCTGAACTAAAATTGCTGACATAACAGTGGGGTCATTCTTTAATGTTTAAAGCAAGCACCTGGGGCCATGTCAATTAGAGTGGGATCAAATCATTAAATATGATAAATACAGTAATTACTTTTTATCCATTTTGGAGCAAATTCTTTTAACTTCCAAATTGTAGTTGTGCTCTTTGGTTTTCAATACTTTTAGTATTAGAATAGTTAGTTAATGACCATGTTATAATAGGGTCCCTTGCATCACCTGAACTTTCAGCTGTTTGGTCTTTCCTTCTGAATGTTATAAGTGCAATTACAGAAACTGGAATCCAGCTTTTGTGTGGTTATTGTGTTACCGTATTGGTTGTATGTGTTTGTAGTATGTAGTCAGAGGCACAACATTACTCCTGTTTACAGTGCATGACCGTTGCGTATCACCCGGGGTCACGTAAAGCATGCACCAAATGTGCAGAATATAGATTTGTGATTGTTTTTTTCCAATATTGCTGCCATCATCTTTATGGTATTGCTAGCCCACTCATAGTAACTATGAGTGTTTGCTGCAGAAAGAAAATGATCAGTTTGGAAGCATAACTGCAAGATAATTATGAATGAGCAGAAATAAAGTGGTTTTCCACTGGAACTGGAGATTATTAGGTTGCCCGCTGATAGTTTAGGGCAAATTCATTATGTTTTGTGAATGGTTAAATCATGAATCCTCTGGCCCCTCCCCTCCCTTTGAACTGCAGTTGAGACTTGATCAGTGCTGCACTGTAATGCGCTCAGCTCTTTCAGCCTGTGGAAATGCGACTCTTCTTGTAAAAACACGTCCTGTCATGCACTGACAAATAGGCTACATTTCCACCAGACTAGGTACCAAATTTTGGTACTACCAATGTCAGCGATACTTCAAGCGTTCATTTTCCACTGGTGTGAAAAACTGGTACTGGAGCAGAATGATGTCATTTCTGACCGCACTGGAGTAGCATTTAAAATGAACGTATATGTACCTGTGCCTTTAACAACATAAATTGCAAAAGGCTCAAATAAAAAATTATTTATGCCTCTATTTAGACACTTTTGTTAACACGTCTATACTATGGTACATAACCACATTCTACATTGTTATTAATTATACTTCTGCCAGATGACAGTTAAAGCTTAGGTTTCTTCATTTGTTCCCATGTCCGTTATGAGGGCCCAGACATAGGAGTGGTGCAGTCACACAGAGTGGCTCGTTCTGAAGCAGGCTGCCTGCATGGTGACACTGGGTCCCTGTGTGGAGTTGATCGGGTGGCAGACCTTTCCCAGTGCCTCCATCCATGTTTGTTTGCTGCAGCCTCCTAGCTGGTGTCTCATTTCGATGCATGCTTTGTTTGAGATGAGTGTGCCCCAGCACTTTGTGCTGCAGGGCTTCTGAAGCACCTGTTTATTGATGGCATCCAACAGACACTACTGTATCCAGAGTCCAAATGCCAACATTGTGGCATTCCTGTAATGCAGCGGGCAGAGCTGGCGCCTGTGCTGTGCTCACTGATAAACCCAGTGGATTATGGGTACGCTTTAGTTTTTGTGGCTAAAACCCCTTGACTGTGCTCTCTGTCCATTTTAGTGTGTTCGCCTGCTTCATGCACTGTCTGATGTCACAGCCTTAGAGATTTGCTGGCAGCGTTGCTCCTGTATCCATGAAGTGTTCTGATTGGATGGCTTCTGTATATTTGTCACTTTTGATTGTCATGTGTGAGGCGTACGTTTTAAAAGTTTTTCTCACCACCTTTTATGCAATTATAATGCCATGGGTCAGTGGGGTACTGGGCCTCGTGATGTTGGTATTCATGGAACCATTTTATTTTCCTCAATTGTGCATTTAGTTCCCTTTAAAGTGGTTTTCAAAGTGGCGCCTGAATATTCGTTAATTTGTGCCAGAGGCCACAGCAAGAGGAGGGGACAAAAATTGACTCGCTAAAGATATGAGTATACAGTAATCCTTAAAGTGATTCTATTCCCGTGTGTCTTCTTGAATGCCGTTCACATTACATGCACCTCATGTTTTCTTGTATAAAAAGTTGCCAGTCAGTACAGTGGCCTGCAAGGTTCTCTGCCAGTCATGTGGGCCAGATTGTAGTTATTAGTTTTACTTGAAATATCAGGGTTTCTGTGAGTATGCAGCCTGAAAGCTAGACTTTATTATTTTTTTTAAACTGTGCTTTACTCGGCAGGCTGTTACAAAATGAGAAGTGGCAGACTAGGCAGCTTGCAGTTCAGATGAACTGACCGGCTTCTTGGCACTGATAGATATCAAACCCAAGTTAACAGGCTGCTTGAGAGTTGCGAAGCCTTCCCATCTCAAGTGTAACGTACAGGCTGTCATGTTAGTTCCAGCAGCGCTGCTGTATATTGCTTGGACCTTGATGCTCCTGTGTTCATGTGGTTATTTAGCGGCGTTAGTGGTGCACGTGGTTTACATTCACAACATTGCACAGAGTGAGAGGTCATGGTTTTGTACAACGCAGCAGTGATGTTGCATACAAGCACAGCGAAGGACGGTAGTACAGCAGTGGAACTACTCCTGAGTCCACTGGGGACCTGGTAGTTTCCAGGTTAGACCATGTGCTTAGTGACTGAGCTGTCAACATGATTTTTATGATGTTGTGCGTTCCTCCCTCATCTGTCTCATCGGGTTGTGTGATACAAGTCACCGTGTCAAAGCCTGTGATGTTTACTGGTACAGGCACACGGCTTTCATCTGTATAGAACAAGATGTCAAGACTGCTGCTGTCCGCTCTTCTTTTAGGCAGTGCCAGCGGATGTCTCTTCATTAGGTTTCATTTTAAACAGGTTTTCTCATTACAGTTATTCATGAACAGGCAAGTGTATGAATTCAGACTCTTCCTGTTTATCTGGTTTACCTACTTATTACTTATTGTTACAGGATGTACATTTTGCTGTTTTAAAGCAGTGGTTTAATACATTTATGGTCCATCTTAAACATTTCCCAGTAATGTTTTTTTTTTTTTTTTTTTGCTTAATTCTTAGCCTCCTGTGTTTTTTTTAATTATCCCATTGCCTGCATTTGTGTAACTTTCACTGGACAAGTTGTTAATTAACTGCATGGTATGACTGTCGATGACATTGGGTTTACAGGGTGGTGTTGATGGGGGGTGGTGCACTCAGTAACGTCCGTCCTTCCATATATCCACCTTCCAACCTCTTATCCTGTACAAAGGATGGCCTTGAGCCAATCCCAGACAACTTCGGGCACAACACAGGCTACACCCTGAACAGGATGCCACCCCATCACAGACATAATAACGCGTTGGTTTAAATTTATATGAAACTTACTGGAGCTCTGAAGTACAATTCTCTGGGTAATTTTCTAAAACAGCACTTTTACTGTGCTGAATAACATCGATAACACCCACAATGTAATACATATGATTCATATCTGTACTTATAACCTTAAAAGTTTTTCACTGGATTAAACTTGCATTTAGAAGTATTTGACTTACAGTGTATTCTCATGTAAAAATTTTGCCAAAGAAGTCTGTGGATATGTGGATGAGAGAAAGTACAGAAGACAGGTGATTTTGAGTTTAACATCCAGCCACGTCTCCAAATTACGCTCCCATGGTAGCTGTGTCAGGCTTGTTCTGGTTTCCTCCAGGATAACAGATGAGCAAGATTCGTTTGACATTTCAGAAGGGTAAGAAGTGCTTTCAGCTCCTGTAGGAATGATGGCTGATGCACTCCCAATGCCATCCTCCCTTTGGTTTTAGCTGCTCTTTTTTCACTTCACTGTACTGCAGAGAGCCAAGCTGTTGTCCTGGGATTTATGACGGAGAGGTAAATCTTTTTTTAATCGTGATGTCTGTTCAGACTCCCCAGTTATTGATTCTCATATTAGTTTGGTGTCATGTGACATTCGTGCTTATTGACTTCCTGTGAAGGAGGTAATTATTTGCGTACTGGAGCTTCTTAAGTCCAGCCGTTTTTTCCCCTGAGTTAAACCAGAATAAGTATGTACGCATTTATTACACTATCCACTTGGCAAAGGAAGTATTCTTGTGATTGTGTCCATGGCGTTGTAAGTTGGTGCTAGATGACCCTCGTGTGTTTCATTCTCTCCCTTATTGTGTTGTAGGAGCCCACAGTCTGCTGGAGAAGAGAGGACCACGATGACGACATTGTAGGCACTGGCCATAGTATGGCTGCTTCTCGCTCTACGCGCTTTACCAGGTCGTCAGTGGGCTTAAATGGATCGGATGAAAATTTTTGCGGTCGAACCCTCAGGAACCGCAGCATCGCCCAGTCGGACGATTCCTCGCAGGCTCCCCTGGCCCGCGCACGGTCACCCAAGAAGAAGCCAGAGAGCCAGCAACAGGGGGGGGCTCCACAGCAGTCCTCCCCCAAGGGAAGCCTCCCTGGCAAGGTAGCTGAGGCAAAGAACCCTCCAGTGGAGCGTGAGCCATGGATGAGCCCCCGAAAACGTGGCCTGTCTTTCTCTGAGAGGGAGGGTTCAGACAAACCAGAGAGCTGCCAGCTCCGGGAAGCTTCCCCACTCCTAAAAAGGGCAAGGAGGCGATCCCGCTCCGGTGAGGCCCCAGGATCTCCAGCCAAGCCTGAGCGGCCTTCCTCCTGTGACATCCAGGAGGAGGAGAAAGAGGAAGGTCTGAAAACATCTGGACAGTGCCCTGCCCTGGACAGCCACAATGTTGGGGAGGTTGAAATGGCTTCTAAAGAGGGCAAAGGCCAGCCTGCTGGGACTGGTGAGGGTCACATGGTGGCCAATGGGCTGGATGATGTAGGTTTGTGTCGTGGTGATGCTTCCACAATGAATCCAGAAGGACTTGATGCTGTGTCTGACAAACCGTGTGATGTTTCGTCTGCTGAATGCTGCGGAAATCCCTCGCTGCTAAATGGCGGTCAGGCCGAGCTGTCTCCCACCTCCTGTCCTGCCCCCGTCCCCAACGTGCCTTGTAGAAGCTCGCACTCCGGACAGGTGGAGGCAGGCAGTCAGCTGGACTGCCCCTCACAAACTCCACCTACAGAGGAGGAAGTGGATGTGGTGGGTGACACCAGCGGTCCGGCACAGGGGCGAGCCGCAGACAACACCAACGGTGGCCTATGTGCAGTGCAGGACGAACCTTGTGTCTCAGGTGAGGCCGACCCTACGCGGTCGCCTGCGGGCCCTGCCCAAGCCCAAAGCCCCGCCCACGTGGCCTGTTTCGCTGAATCTCAAGAGCACCGCTACGCACTGAGGACTTCCCCCAGGAGGGGTAGATGCAGCCCTCCCAAGCTGAGTGCTTCCTCCAAGGACAGTGAGCTGAAGCAGGACCGAGAGGACGAGGTCTCGGAAGAGACCTGCCCTGACCCCAACCAGCCTGAGCAGCCTGACTCTGACAGGAGCACCAGTGATCCTCACCGAGAGCCAGAGATCAAGGCCAGTGGGGAGGCTGGGCTGCTGGAGACCAAAACCTCCAGATCCACCAAAGAGCCTGCAGGCAGCCAGGCCATTGAGGAGGACGAGGAGGATGAAGACGACCCTGATGTTTATTACTTTGAATCTGATCATTTGGCTTTGAAACACAACAAAGAGTATGTTAGCCCAGTATCCTGCAGGCTTTGCACACATTTAATGCTACTTTTATTACTGTTTTAAGGTTTTTAATGGAAATATTTACACATGCTTATTACAGTTACAGTACAACTACAAACAAACAGAATACAAGGTCAAAACGATGAAATGAAATTAACCTCATTCCGTGTAATGCTTAGTTACATTGCAGGTCTCCATGCAGCTGATGCTGAGCACAAGTGTCAAACAGCCACGATGGCTTCTTTTAAATTTTCTGCTGCAGGCAGTCGTGTAAGGATCAAGTTCTCAGTGTGACTTCAGTAAAATAATTAGGCCATGATGCTAGTGCAAGCCCCACCCCCGTATACAAAACAGAAGCAACAGAGCTCTAAAGTTGACCTGTAATAGGGAATGTGAGCCGGAGGGAGGTGGATCGCTAACAAGCCCCAAGCTTTACATTCTTACTTGCAGGCAGCACGACAGCAGAACACTGCCTTTCCTACACTTAATTACTAGCAGCTGCTAGCAGTTCTGCAACGATGTCTAAGATCAGATAACGCATCAGCACCTGACGTCGAATGACTATTGGACAATCTGTCAACATAAAGGTCAAAGTCAAGGGAACATGTTTTCCATTGCAAACATCGTACATTAATCTCTGCCACCGAACGTTTATTTAATACAGTTTTAGTTTTAATAGGCATATATTCAGTGATTTATGTTACATGTGGGATTTATTCGTGTAGCTTGTTGGAAAAGGTAGATTGTTTTGAAGCTGTTATAATTCATGATATTGTGACATGCTTGCAGTGCTTGGGCAGCTGCTGTGTGTGTGTGTGTGTGTGTGTGTGTGTGTGAGTGAGTGAGTGAACAAACTGCGGTATTTTAAAAGTTAGTCAGTCATCTTCCATTTTAAAAGTATATTACAATAATATTATAGTGAAAAAAACTGGTCTACTTTTTTTTTATGAAATATTGACCTGACCAGGGTGAACCTTGTCTTGTGCCATAGTCTGTCTGGGATAGGCTCCAGGCCACCTTCCTTCAACCCTGCAAAGGACAAGCAGTTGGATAATGAATGAATGGCTGAATTAAAATCGCCAACCTTTTCAGAACCTGGCCTACAAGTTCTAATTAAAAGAGTTACCTGAGAACCCGTTTCATTTCCACTCCCTTGAACTGCATCAGTACTGTAGTCTTTATTCTGAGAACCTTCGTGATAATTTAATTACTGAAATCCAAAAAAAAAAAAAAAAACGTTTATAATGCATGCTGTTTTTTCTGGTTTATTTAGAATTAAATTTTACTTAATTGCTCATCATTAAAAATACTGTCTGTCAGATGCTGCAAGGCTGGATAGCTTTTGATTTTATGTATTTTCCCTTCCTGTGCAGCTGAGATTTGAGGTTCTTTGCAGTTTACAGACTGATCTCATGCCAGACCACAAGCTAATCGGACGCCTCCCACAGCAGTAGGGGCAGCCAGCGGGTCCATCTGGACTCTCAGTGGGATAGGAGAAATTTGTGATTGTCTTTTCTGGCTTTAGAGGGTACACAGATGGGTCAAGGCAGACGTTAAGTTGTGTATGGGTTTCTACCCGTAGTTCTTAGCTGTGTCCTCTGATCACATTTGGGATCGTGGTTTTTTTGGGTCCACTGGTGACAATAATGCCATGGAGTCAACTGCCTTTTGTGTTTGCTGTGGAACTCGCAGCTCAGCAGGTGGCACCAGTGCACCAGTCGCACCACTTCTCAGCTGGCTGTCAGCCAGTTTGTCTAAGCGGGCAACTAAGGGGCTGCTTCTGTGGGCTGTTTATGTTATTATAGCATTTCACGCATTCATGAAGCACGTAGTTTACTGGGATTACTGTGATATGCCTGCTTGTTTAGTGTGTAACTGGTGTTCACCATCTGTGTAAGATATTGTACAGCAAGAAAACCTCTTATCAGCATGAAAGCCATATTTGTGAGCGTTTGTAGGGATTTCTCATAGACGAAAAAGTGCTTGCTCAGACTGCAGAACCTCTGCAGGGTCAGGTTATTACTAGGGTATTTGTGGCGTTTTAGCTTTCTGTAAACATCTTACTCTGTGGCATATGTAGACATCTGCTTTGTGTTTCTGTCTCTTTGTACTGGGAATTCCAAGAACGTTAAATGGTTATTCTAACTGCTTTGACTTTGATTCTTCCTTTTAGCAAATCCCAGATTTACCTGGACATTACATGTTATTAGTAAGGATGCTTAGGACAATCCAACGTAAAATATAACAGATGAAAAATGAATTGCTAAACCAGGCAAGCCATGGTTTTAGAGATGTACTTCACTCATTCTTGTAAAGTTGCAGGCTTTTAGCAGCTTGTCTGCTTTCTGTGTTTACCCTTCGGATTTCAGTAATGGGTTTAGGAAGAGTGCCCTTTGAGACTGTGGGTGCACTTACTTTTCCTCTCTTAAATTATGCACGGTGACAGCACTGCATGCTGGGATATGTTGTGGTATTTTTTTTTTTTTTTTTTTTGTATCCCTGTAATATTGCGTGCTTCCCTGCTAGCTACCAGAGGCTGCTACAGACTATTGGAGTATTGGAGGCCCAGAGGACACAGGCCATCCTGGACCTGGAGGCCCTGGCCCGGCACCAGAAGCAGGCGCTGGGAGACCCGATCGGCTTTGTGGAGCGACTGCAGAAGCAGGTACGTCTGCCACGTTCTACCAGTAACAAGTCAGTCATTACTAGTTCTCTCACCAATGCTGGGAACTTCAGAGTTACTACAAGTTGTAATCATTTTTTCCAAATATTTACAAGAAATTAGAAGTGCAGTTTAGTGGTGATGCAGTTGATTTATACTTCTATTTTGTGTTAATAAAAATTTGCATTCGAAATTACTTTCCTGACTCCCTGATCCATGAGTTATTTTTATCTTGTTAACCGGAACGGAATTTGGATTCTTATGGATTAGGATTATTCTGGAATAATGTTAGATATACTAGCCTAATACTGTGTAGATACATGGTCATTTCTGTGTAGTTATCCAAAATTACTCACATGGCATACAGTATGAATATGATTCATTATATAAAGCCAGTGTTCTGAAATTGATGCTACGTTGCCTACATCATGTGGTCAATACAATCTCTCTTAGCATTTGTACTGGGAACAGGTTGCTTAGTTCAGTTCCTTAGTCACTTTATTACCTGTTGTGTTTTCTGGTAGCTTTTCCTTAAATATTAGCTGCTACATTGTAAGAATGTAACCAGTGATTTAAGATCTGGTAGCAGGTAACATAACCCTCATGTATGGTGCCCATCAGCACTGAGGCACCTCTGTCAGCAGCAGGGTCATGATAGTGGCCAGACTCCAATACTCTGTTTATCTGTCTTATCCATGTTATTCTGGGCAGTACGTGACTGAAATGTGTTCAGCATGACATTTCACGTGTGTACACTGCAGATATCCACTCCACAGTGCTGAGAGTGCTGGTATGATTTTAGTGTTGTGCTCTTCAGAAAGATGATTAAGTTCACTTGCGTTACAGAAAGGTGTTGATGGTCATGACTTTCAGACGTATAACCCGATTTAATTTCTTTAATAACTTTTCAGGGCTTGCAAATTTTAAAAATCCCTAGTAGCCCTTTGGGCAGGCACTCTTCAGATTTTGGTAACCCAAAATGAATTTAAGTAGCCAGAATAAAAAAGATATTATTTTAAATATAGAATATTGTAAAGGAGACAAAACATCAATCAAAAACGGGACTTTGGGCTAGTGATTTTGCGAGTCCAAGTTAGGGTTAGGACCATGGGAGGGGCTGGAGGTAGGGTTAGGGTTAGTACCAGGGGAGGGGCTGGAGGTAGGGTTAGGGTTAGGACCAGGAGAGGGGCTAGAGCTAGGGTTAGGGTTAGTACCAGGAGAGGGGCTGGAGCTAGGGTTAGGGTTGGAACCAGGAGAGGGGCTGGAGCTAGGGTTAGGGTTGGGACCAGGAGAGGGGCTGGAGATAGGGTTAGGGTTGGGACCAGGAGAGGGGCTGGAGCTAGGGTTAGGGTTGGGACCAGGAGAGGGGCTGGAGCTAGGG